>JAQMYM010000023.1:32912847-32929372 GCA_030014255.1 Parauchenoglanis ngamensis
CTTGTTCAGTGCTTTCACGAAATTCTTCATGAGTCCCAGTTTTATGTGAAGAGGAGGCAAAAATATCTTTGCTGGGTCGATAAGCGATTCATTCTTTCTTCACAAGATCAGTCATCCAACGTCTCTGAGGCGAAAGTGTATATTCGCCACAGATATAGCAGACTTTATCGCGACTGTTATGACACTGACGAGACATATCGCCCGACACCAAATGTCTACAGCATCAAGCTTACTTACTGTGTACTATACATACACACTGACTATCTATATTAACCAAATGAGCAGGATCGGTGTATACAAGCCACCTTTATAGCATGTTGAGACAGCGTCAAGCTCGTTCAGACCTGCCCAGGCATGCCCAGGATGTCAACTTCCACAGAACAGCTACCAACCTGGCCTGATTCCATGCTTGGACATGCCCCGGCTGCACAAACCGTTGTTGATAAGTCACTTATGGGAACGAAAATGTTTTGATACAAATATAAGAAAAAATCATGACAAAACTGAAGATTTCTCTGTATGTGATGGGTAAATTTTGATGTGATATTCGCGATCAGCACCCAAAAATCTATAAGAAACACCCAACAGTGTTCAAGAAGCAAAAACTTTGTTGTTCAGTGAATTATTGGATTTTTTTCAAACTAAAAAGACAACATTTTATTACAGTGCACAAAATTTTCTTGCTTATTCCAAGCACCTTCACCGGGAAATAAACATTTTAATCTTATCCTCATCCAAAGATTAGATGTTTTTGATATTAATTATCAATTTACACATATTTCATTCTTTGAAGCCACAATTGCTGGACTGAAAAACTTACTTAACTGTTCACCTGACTGTTTGAGTTTCTTTCAGGTGCTTTATAACTGAAGCCGGACCTCGTGTTTTCACCTCAACACTCCAGTTTGTTTGATCAGCTGTCAACATTTTCTCCTTTGGAACACTGACTTTTGAAATAAAACCATTTCACAATACAAATCTAGGTTTATTATGTCTTCCACTGGATATGTTTTACATTAGCAGCTGGATGAAAGCAAGACTAGGCTACAACGCTCTTTCCAAGAAAAAGACGAATGCCTTGCTAAGCATGTTGAACATGTTGAACTTGAACAAGCCAGTAGCTGTCTATGTAAATTAGCCCTGCATTAAAAACACTTATCTCAGGTATGGATAAACATCCAACCTGTTCTGCTAGCAAAGGAAGGTTTCAGTTAGCTATGTTAGCACAGGCATTCAATCACTTTGATTCTTTTTCAATCTGCTGGAATCCAGAGGATTGCAAATTCAGCCACACCTTATTATACTACCACTACTGCTGGATTCTGGGAAATAGAGCAAGACACTATGCTGTGCTATGCCACGCTAAACTATGCTGTGCTAATCACATAATGCTAAATGTGTGTTATAGTTTTGGCCATGGGAATATAGAGTTTAGATAACTAATATAGTAGTTAGCTTGTAATCTCATCTATAATATGCACTGACAATCCAAAGGCTTAATGCCATATAAACATATTTATATGTAATGTTTTGGTTTTTGCAAAGAAGTGTAAACTCCTCTGTCCCGAAGATGTCAGGAAACTTCAATTTACAGCTTTACCTCTGCACTTACAGAGGTAAACACAGCACTTATACTGGAGACTTCTTGCATTCATGGTCTGTGATTAATAATCATCTTCCTTTAAGAAAACTCCACCATATCCATCTGCTTATTTTTGAGCATCCGCTGTGAGGGAACTGTTACTATAGAAACCATAACAACACTGTCGGAGCTGACTATAGAAAATGAATAAGCAACTTCTGACCAAGCAGAATCCAGAACATGGTATTAAATGCAACTGTACTGTTTCATGCAAAACATGTTTAATTAGATATTTTTCCCATAAAAATATATAAATGAAATAAAAAATTGTTCTGTCCCTCTGGAAGAAACATTAAAGAAACATTAACCTTTAACCTTTCAAAGGGCCCATGATGAGTGGGCGTCAGTGTAGTGTAGCGTCTAGTGGAGCTCTCGCTGACTTTGGCATGTGTCTCATACTGTTGTTGTTAAACAACTTGTTTAACACACAGTCGTTACACACTGCTTAATGTTTATGAAATAAACAAGACAGAGCAGGAACTCTTGGGAAAACAGGTCATTATTTGTTTTGATAAATTGGCGGTGATTGTGTGCTGAAGGAGACGCCCGGTTCAGACTTGTTGAACATTAATTAACAGTAATTAAACTCATTAGGAATTAGTAATAATCAATCCATTAATTTTAGCTATGCCCAGACTGACATGCCTAGAGCACATCTGGAGGTTTGTCCTGATTTTATAAAAACATTGTCAAGCCAAGATAACGCTGAGTCAGGAGTAAATCTGATTGATGTTGATCGGTTTTTGGCACAGCTCCTGGTACGGGTTTTTAGTGGCTGAGTGTCTGCACTTATTTGTTTGATTGTTTGTTTGCTTACTTATATATTTTAGTAGAGAGTTTGTTTTGATATTTTTTTCTATTTTTTCATTGATTATTTATTTATAGCAAAGCATCTGGTCTGATGACTTTAATGTGGATATCATTTAACGTCTTGCTACATGATTCTTTTGAGAGTCAATTTACACACAGATGTTCTGACATTTTCCTTTAGTATTCACTGGTATATTTCAGAATTCATTGTTCCATCAGTGATGGTAAGCTTTCCTGGCCCAGACGTAGCAGAACGGGCCCAAAGCGTGACACTACAACCTCCATGTTACACAGATGGGAGAAGGTATTTATACTGAAATTCAATGTTTTCCTTTCTCCAAACATAATGCTTCTTATTTAAACCAAAAAGTTTTTTGGTTTCAGCCATACACATTTTTTTCAGTAGCCTTCTGGCTCGTCCACATGATCTTTATCAAACTGTAGAAAGGTAGCAATGTTTCTCCTCGCAGCCCTGCCATGTGCACCGCTGTTGTTCAGTGTTCTCCTGATGGTGGACTCATGAACATTAACATTAGCCAGTGCGAGAGAGGCCTTTTGCTGCTTAGAAGTCACTCTGGGTTCCTTTGAGACCTCGTGGACTATTACACACCTTGCTCTTGGAGAGGGTAACAATGATCTTGAATTTCCTCTGTCTATCTGACGGTGGACTGGTGGAGTCCAAACTCTTTACCGATGGTTTTATAAATGTTTCCAGCAACAACTCTTTTTCTGAGGTCCTCAGAATTCTCCTTTGTTCCTGACATAATACACTTCCACAAACACATGTTCAGACTTTGTTAGATCCCTGTTCTTTAAATAAAACTGGACGCCCACTCAACATCTGAATGTCGTCAACAGCTGATTGACAAAGAACACCTGACTCTAATTTCACCTTCAAATTAACTGCTAATCAATCCTACAGGTGCAATAATTTACCACTCAGACATGTAATATTGGATCATTTTCCTCCATAAATTAATGACTAGGTATACTATTTTTGTCTCATTTGCTTCTCTTTATCTACTTTTGTGAATTATTTGATGATCTGATGATGTTTTAGGTCCTATTTATGCAGAAATATAGAAAAGTGTTCACACCACCTCTGTAATTATTTGTTTGTTTGTCCGTTTAGTTAATTATTTAATTCATTGTTAATTAATTATCTATTTATTTATTTTATAATGTCTGGTTTAGTGTTGTTTTATTACTCATTCATTGTGTATGTTTATATTTTTCTTAGCAGAATCTGGCTTGGTGTTCGTTTTCTAGTGTATTTATTTATTCATGTATTTGTTTGTTTGTTTACATTTACGAGTGTCTGTTTTGGCCTTTATTTAATTGGTTTATGTTCCAATCAGCCAATCTGCTTCGCTGTGTACGGCGTCCTCGGTGGCTTTGGGCTTTTGTTCATGCCTCGTGCTTGTTGAACGAGTGTGACCAGCACATTTTATCTCTTTCTGAGCCATGCCATTAGGAAACGTTTTCTCGCATGTCTCTCTCACTTTCGCTTTTCTGGCTGCGGTCTGACGGAACACAAAAGCTCTGACATGTTTGCTTTAAACGGCTGTGATTAAGCCGAGGCCGGAAAGATGTCTGATTCATGTTACTGTCAGACACGACTGAGTTATGGCTTCAGACTGCAGGCTTCGGTGCAAATTGAACTCTCAGTGTTCTATAATTGAGAAAGAAAAACCAAATATGTTCTACTCTTTCCTTTACCTGTAGGGAACAAAGTGTTTGCTTTAACGACATGTGTTTGAAGATGAACTGTGGAACGAAAACACAGAGCAGCGTCTCATCGTATTAACGACTCACCATTCAATCACTATATTATATTATATTATATTATATTATATTATATTATATTATATTATATTATATTATATTATATTATATTATATTATACTGGTTTCTCTTCATTTTATTTTCTAAGAGGCTATGACAGATAAATCTTTACGGCTCCAATTTACAATTTCATATCTTTATATTTATGGTTTTTGTTGATGGGAATTTTACTTCTCGTAATTCACACTTTATTTCTGTCAAATTGCAGGCATTTTATTCCTCTCATCTTGTTCTGACTTACGTTATAGCAGCTATAAACACTCGTTCCCTCATCAGCCTCTCTTCCTGTTAGCAAAAGACTGCTAAAAGTGTAAACTCCTCTGTAATGAAGTTGGAGGAAGTTACAGCTTTAAGCTTGGGAGTTCCAAAATCTGGAGACTCCTTCCTTAAAAACTGTTGCTATAAATGATAATGTATCAGAACCAGTGCATTAATGTATACCTGTGATTTGTAGCTGCACTATTGTCGGAGCAGCTGTGATAAGAAATGAATTAACCAGTCCTGACATGAAGAGTCGTAATTCGACTAATCGGAACTTTCCATGTCGGAATTGATTGATGTGTAGTTTATGTTATAGCGTGTGTGTAATCTTATTCAGAAACTGTTGGTCTTTGTTGACATTAACGTCTATTTACACTGTGCACAGTGTTTTGTTTTATGTCTAAACAGCCTTCTTTTCATCTACGACGTCTGATGGTCACGTCAGCATGCCCTGAAGTAATTCCGATTTTCACCACAATGAAAGTCTAAAGCTTGTTTGTGTAGTTTCTTATTGAGACAGTGCGTAGGACTGATCTCTAAAGGAAGCACCTCTCCTATGAACATGATTGCATTCGTCTGTGTGTGTGTGTGTGTGTGTGTGTGTGTGTGTGCGTGTGTGTGTGTGTGTGTGTGTGTGTGAACTTATTGTATTACAGGTAAACTCATGTGATTTTTGTCCAGTGCACCTGCATTTACTGTGCATCTTTTAGGTGTGTGTGTGTCATGCAGGACAATAAAGCAAATTGTGCTCTAAACCAAAGGTCAGAGTAGAGCTTCCCTCATCATTTAATAAATTCCACTCAACACAACGGTTTAAACGACTGATTTCTAAACAGATCACGATATTTCACTCTTTCATGGGAGTTCATTACTCGGTCTTGGACGTTCACGTTCTGTGATGACGTAAGCATTCGCGGGACTTCTCCACACACCCATGGTGTACTGAAACCATCAGAACCTGCTGCTCCAGATCACGTCATCCCTGCCCACCCCTTTACTTCTCCCTTTGTCCTGTTCAGCAAGTCATCACAAAATCTCTCCCATGTTACTATATTGGTTATTTTCCCCTCCCAGATGTAATATTCGAATAGCCACACCAAAGAAACATTATCTTCAGCTTTGTTGCAACACTACGGTGATGCACGATAAATGTGTTTATGTTTCATGTCAGTGATAATCAGCATCGACAGAGAGATAGGGAGCCAGAGAAGCTCTTCCCATGACCGTGAGCCTCTGATTACACGTGAGAGACGTGAGAACGCGGCAGATAGGCTGCTATTAGCACGTTAGAACACTGTTTCTGTAATGTTCATAGGATTACAAAAATTTCAGAAAAAGTATTAAAGTAATATATATAAACATGACCAGTCCCACCTCTTACTCTTTCTTATTAATTAATTTATTAGTTAGTTTGATTGTTTGTTTGTTTGTTTATTCTGAATCAGAATCTTTATATCAGGAATAAGTGTACATGAAATTTGAATTTGGTGATGGAGTCATGCAGAAATACAACATGCGCAGTATACATAATAATAATAATAATAATAATTATTATTATTATTATTATTGTTGTTGTTGTTGTTGTTGTTGTTAAACACCATTAAAAAAGCTGGGCTGAGGGCAGAAATATAGAAAAAAGTTTTCTTTTTCATTGTTAATATTGTCCACTTTTAGATTTTTAAATAATATGGAAAACACTGCAGGGGAAACTGATCTAAATTGATCTTATCTAATCTAAAATGTGCAGAATATATATTGAGTACACTGTCTCATATATTTATTTATGTCTCGATCCACTTTTTACTAAATGCTAAGTTTCAAAAAATCACCCAGTGCCTTTCCCCAGGTTTCACTGCCACCCTCCTCCCCCCCTTTCACACCTGTATGACCACGCCCTGGACGCACCTGTGGGGCCGGACGCCAAATCGGTCCAGGTGTAATGGCTTAATGAGCCCACGCCCCCTTTACAGGTACATAAACCGGGAGTTGGAGCTCTTGAGCATCACTCCTCAGCGCGCGCTGCAGCTCTCATTAACTCTGTAGAAGAAGCAGAAGAAACAGAAGAACAAAGATGTCCTCGCGCCTCGGCGGCTTCACCTCCTTGTCTCTGTCTTCGGGCGGAGGCATGCACGGCAGGCGCATCTCTGGAGTGCGCGCTCCCAGCGTGTACGGCGGCGCGGATGGCCGGAGCGTGCGCGTGTCCACGTATCAAGGCTCCAGCGGTAACCTGCTCGGAGCCTCCAGCCTCTCCCTGGACGGAGTGTCTCAAAGCGAGAAGCACACCATGCAGAACCTGAACGACCGACTGGCCGCGTATCTGGAGAAGGTGCGCGCGCTGGAGAAGGCCAACGCGCAGCTCGAGCTGAAGATCCGCGAGTGGTACGAGAAGCGCGCGCCCGTCAAGCACGACTACAGCCGCTTCATGGCCACCATCAACGACCTGCGCGACAAGGTGAACAAAAGTGTCTCAAAACTTATTTATTTCAACAGGAAACTTTTATGAAATAAACGCAATATTCCTAAAAATATTATTATTCTGCTCTTTTAATAATAATAAAATTATGAATTATGGGAATAGATTGCAGAAAATTATTAAGCAACAAAAAAATTGAATCAATATAGCAAATCTACATTAACAAATCAAAAGCGCTCACATGAGAATGAGTTAACTTCACCGGCTTGACTATGACGTCACGGGGATTCCCCATTGTGATTGGACGATGATAAACGTTTTCTTTTATAATGTTACTTTTTTTCTCCTTCAGAAACCCTAATTTAATATGTAAAACGGCAACAAGCCTAAAAGCGTGTTTTTTTTTTTTTTTAACACAAATTACATTCATTACATTGTATATTTTAAAATTTTATTTTCGTTTTGGATTTGTTGTGGTTTTTTTGGTTGGTCTTAAATTAAATTCAGTTCACCTTCATCATGTTATAAACGCATTCGATGACACAAAGCGCTCATCACTGGACAAAAATTGGTACAGTTTAAGAAATTGACATGAGCTGTGAAATGTGCTGTTGTGCAGATCAGACTCGCCACCTTGGACAACGCAAAGTACATTCTGCAGATTGACAACGCCAAGCTGGCTACTGAGGACTTCAGAGTCAAGTCAGTATCAGGGAGAAAAAAAACATTTATTATTGCACTAAATATAAATGTAATGTGACGTCAGAGACATGTTTACTGGGCACACGTTCAATCAAAGCTTAATACATGTTTTTGCTCTGTATTAAAACTTCATTTTAATGTAACATTTATATATATATATATTACGGAGTTAATAAATTAGTCGTGTGTAATGTATTAATTTAAATTAATTATTTATCATGTATTTTTTTAAATAGTATAGCTATTCTATTTTTTCTAAATTATTTTTCTCTTTTTTCAGGTATGAGAATGAGCTGGCGCTGCGCCAGTCTGTGGAGGCTGACATCGCTGGGCTGCGCCATGTCCTGGATGAGCTCACCATGGCCCGCTCGGACCTGGAGATGCAGATTGAAGGCCTTAAGGAGGAGCTGGTCTACCTAAAGAAGAACCATGAAGAGGTTAGTGAGAAAATGAACACACACAATGAGACATTATTTTCAGCACAATATAACATTTTAAAAATGTAAGTTCTTAGAGATTGCTTTAGTAGCTATTTATGTTTATTAAGGGTTTATTAAGTTGTATTTAGGTTATACTTCAAAGCAGTAAAACCTTTACATGAGCACTGGGGTGAGGCGAGGATTACACAAGCACTCAGGTGATCAGGATATTTCTGGAAAGGTGTGTCCATGGTGGAATCTATGGAAACGCCTTTGCTGGCATTCAGGATCAGATATCAGAGATCCACACAGGTCGCAGTCCAGAACACGTCCGCGTACATCATCGACTGCCATTAAATACCACTGTCTCTACCCTTTAACATATCTATGAAGTTAATGTTTTGCTAACATTTTAACGGTGTGTGTAGTTGGCACACTGACACTTTTATTAGGTTATAAAAAGGAGCATGCTAAAACTAGCTTACTGTGGTGCTAGTGAAAGTAAAACTATATAATAGCATTCTAACATTAACATAATGTGGAGCTAGCCAGACTAGCCTTTTAGTAATTGCTGCTAGTTAAAAAGTGCTAGCTTCCCCTCACTGTTAGCCATATTAGCATGCGATTGTTTTTGTAATATAGTGTTACTGAGAGCATTTGCTGGGTGAAAGTTTAATGATGTGATTATTTTCTCATCCCATGTAGGAATTGGCAGCTCTGCGTGCTCATATGTCCAGCAGCAGTGTGAACGTGGAGGTGGATGCTGTTCCTCAGCAGGACCTGTCTCAGGTCCTCAGCGAGATCCGCTCACAGTACGAGGGCATCGCTGAGAAGAACCGCCGTGAAATGGAGGCTTGGTACAAGGTCAAGGTGAGACACGGGGACAAACTTGCGCACCAGAATATCAACTAGTCACTACATTTATTGTAACGTGATCATGAGCCTTTTTTCAGCCAGACACGTTTGATCTTTGACCCCTCTCTCTCTTTCCTCGGCCAGTTTGATGACCTGAACAAGCAGGTGAAGGTGAGCACTGAGAGCATCCAAACGCACCGCAGCGACATCAGTGATCTCAAGAGAACCTTGCAAGGGCTGGAAATCGAGCTGCAGTCTCAGCTTAGCCTGGTAAACACACACACACGCACACATGCACACACACACGCACACATGCACGCACACATACACACATGAGCATGCACGCACACGAGCACACAGCAATATTAAAGTAAACGTTACTATATATCCTTATTACATCACAGGTTGTAGCCCCACCCACTCCAACACGCCATCACTCACTCTCTCTCTCGCTCCCTCTCTCTCTGTGTTCTGATTGGTTAGAAAGCAGCTCTGGAGGGCACACTGAACGACACAGAGAGCCGCTACAGTCTCCAGCTCAGCCAACTGCAGAGCATTATCCACAAGCTGGAGGCGGAGCTTGTGCAGGTGCGTGCGGATATCGAGAGGCAGGCAGGCGAATACAGCGTGCTGCTGGACATCAAGACCAGACTCGAGCTGGAGATCGCCGAGTACAGACGCCTGCTGGATGGAGAAGACATCGGGTACATTTTTTTTTTTTTACATATATTTACTACAATATCACCACAATCTGATGCATTTTGAACAGTACCATATTTCTAGACAGAAAATGTTTTAAATGGATTATTAATCTATAAATTGGTTAGCATTTACCACATTGCCTGAATAATAATAATAATAATAATAAAAAAACAAAAACCCAACCAACTATTTTTTAACCATTGCAATTTGTCAATGTTTGAGGAAAAATGCTTTGTGTATATAAATATTACCATTTAATACATCATTAGTAATCTATACTTTAATAAGTGATAACTGTTAGAGTCCAGTCTTATGTTCAGTAAATGGTATGTTAATGTTTTATTATATTAATCTTGAGATTTTTCTTCAAGCAATCAATTTAAAAATAATGCTCTAGTAATAAAATAAATGTTTGTTTTTTTTAAAGTTTCAGTAAACGTATCTGTATTGTAAGTCATGTTAATATTGCAGTAATTACACAGAGGAAAACGATCAAATCAAAGTATCAACTGTTTGTTCTTTAGTTTTGCCCACACGTTTCTTATAATTTTGTTAATCATTTTTAAAAAATTTTTGTAGCAGTAAAACGACAGTGACCAAGTCCAAAGTGGTTGAGGTAAAGCAACCTTCACCAAAACGTAAGTTACATTAACAGATGATTA
This sequence comes from Parauchenoglanis ngamensis, assembly GCA_030014255.1. Lineage (NCBI taxonomy): Eukaryota > Metazoa > Chordata > Actinopteri > Siluriformes > Auchenoglanididae > Parauchenoglanis > Parauchenoglanis ngamensis. The sequence goes on from JAQMYM010000023.1 coordinate 32,923,159, forward strand.
TTTGATATTTGTGGTATTTTTAAATGCATGCTTCAGCTGTATTGCTGCAAATTAGTTAGTGTGATTATATTTAACTGTCATTTGGAAGGGAAATGTTCAATCTGGCAAACCGAGTGTGTTTGAAGTGGTGAGACTGGAGGCATGTGTGTCTGTCTCTAACACTGTCTCTGTGTCTCTGTGCAGCCGAGCCCGTGGTGACCAAGCGCGTGCGCACCGTGATCGAGGAAGTGATCGATGGCAAGGTCGTGTCTCGCACTGAGGATGTGGATGTCGAGGTCCTGAACAAATAATCCCATGATTAATAAAGTAATGTGCATGCAATGAGGTGACCTCAGCCTCTGTAACAGGAAAAAGGAGAAAAATAAAGACTATGCTTCTGGCAGCATTTGCTCACTGTGTCTGTCATTTTGTCTTTCAAAATTACACTCATAGTTTAATCAAAAAAGTCGTCACTCTGTGTACACTGACTAAACTAGAGTCACATCAAAGTACTATATCATTTCATACATCATTTTACTTGTTAATTAGTAATGAACCGCAATAAAAAAAATAATTAAAAAATGGTTTTATTCAGATCATTTTACAAATTTGAAGGTTTTATTTATAGAAAAATTATTTAACAGTAAAACAACTACAACCCAAATGACTAAACATGTCAAAAACAATCTCATAATAAGAAATCTTAAATCTTCCCTTATTCCAGATGTTTTCACATGCTAATGTAAGTAAAGAAGTGACGCTTGTGTATGTGTCAAGTGCAAGGTCTAAAGACTCAAAAATCTTACATAAGTAGTACTGTGTTTTATAGTACAGTAATCTATAGTTCTGTTCTGATTCATTACACAGGAACTTTGAACACGTGAACTTTTCACTTCAGGTTTTTAAAAATGGACAAAAATATATATAAAAAATGTAACATAAGAAGTGTAAAATAAAAGGTGTAATGTAAAGATTTAACAAAAATGTTTTGCATAAAATCAAGGTAGGAAAAGGAAACAAACTTCACCTATAATTGTAATATGCATTATACTAATATGTTATTATAATAAGTGTAAAACACGACAAGGCACAGCAATTAGCATGTAACTGAAAAGACCATCGAAATAAATATAGGAACAAACATATTAGACATCTTAAACCTAAACACTACTCCGTTTATTATACGTTATTTTTTATTATAAAGGTGCGTTATTATAGATACATAAATTAAATTTGCGTAAAAATACTATTTGAAAATAACAATCAAAAATATGTAACTGCAAAATATTATAACATTTAAAACGAGTATCGCAAAACAGAGTTGATCCTTCTTTATCTTATTCAACCTTATTAAGTTTTTTAATTAACTTTTAATCCTTTTTATTATTCATGTTTGTTCTGTACTGTACTATAAATTTCGCGAGAGGTTCCGCACTACACCCAACATATATAAAGTATCGCGAGAGATTGTGCAGTGGGCGTGGCGTATCCATATTCTCCCTGGTATTGGTCCATTATCAGGAAGTGAACAGCTGCGTCATTTTCCGCAGTTATTTGAAACGGCAGAAAGCGCTAGTTGTGTGTACAAGTTAGCCACAAAAATGAAACAAGAAGCAATGCCAAAAGTAAAAAGAAAAACAAGTAATGGCTCTTAATTGAGAGATAAAGGTATGGTTATTCTCAGTTTATTAGCTTTCGTTAGCTAAAATAAGCCAAAACAGCGGCTTTTGGTGTTGTTTAGCTTATCCTGGGTTAGCTTAGAACGTCGTAGTAAACAGCTGTAACTTTCGCATAAACCGCTCTGCTTGTTTTTCGAGATTAGGACAGCTAAAGATACATTTTAAACAACTTTGCGTGTAATTGGATAAAACCTGCCAAAAATCTTTTCACTCGGAAGAAGGGGACGAGATGGAGAAGGTGAGTTGTAATTAAACATTATTTTTCTCTAAACTGACGCTGAGCCAGGAGTGTCATTCTCACACGAGTCGGCTCTTTTGGTGTCAATATCGACACAGCCTCTTGCAGTGTACTTTAATAAATAAAATCCTGTTATTTTCTACACCTGGTCTGTTTGTTATTGTTAATGGTGATCCGTGTGTTTGTTTGTGTGAATGAAACAAGAAGAATTAGTTTGCCTATTTTGTAAAATACAATGCAAAATAATGCTAAAGAGAGATTTTATGGGAAAGTTTCGGACAGAATAAGAAATAAATATTTATGGAATAAATATTGTAAAATTTGTGCTGTCTGTTTGAGAGTCGACTCTTATTGCTGAGCCGAGCCAACTGATCTGACTCCTTGAAAGGATTCAGAATTCCCAGCAGGGGTTTGATGTCTGTTTCTGCTGGTGTTGTGGACATGCTGTAGGAGCCAATCCTAGTGCAGGAGGTGGGGTTTGTTGGGAATATGAGAACCACACCGTCCACTTTCTTTCTGCATGCAGCATCTCAGAAAGTCTGGCTTCGTCCGCTTCCGCTTCCAACCCCTCTTTTTATGTAGCGTCTCCGATTATTGTTTGATGGACAGGAAATCTGCTTCTTTGTCCAGAGACAAGACCTACGTCTTTCTGTGGACCAGTCGTCAATTTCAGGTTGAATGGTGTTTGTGATTGTCTCTCGTGTGTGTGTATGGCTCTGTGTCACTTAATCAACTTAAGTTGTTGTGTGTGTGTGTGTGTGTGTGTGTGTGTGTGTGTGTGCAGCAGGAGCAGACGGAGTGGGACGCAGTGAACCGCCTGCTGCAGCACCATGGCTTTAAACCCGTCCGCTTCGCAGATCCAATTGAGAACAAGAACCTAGCAGGTATTTATTTATTCACACGGAGCACTGATAATAAATTACACTACATAATGTGCCTTATGACAGAATGCTTTATACATTACTGGATAAATACCAGAAAACCTGTAAAACACTATCTTTCACAAATTACGAGAATCATTTATAAATGAGTACATTTTAAAAATCCACTAAAATCTAGTGAAACGTAACATTCTCTGTCCTGAAAACATAAACATTAAGGTCTCCTCACAGAAAACAATAGTTTTATTGGTCCACGTGGAGCCTCCGCTGTACAGGTCCGTGTGAACGAGCTGTTACTATAGCAACGTATTAGAACATTAATATTAATCAACACCTTCTGACCAATCACAATCTAGACCTTTTTTCCTCCCTCCCCAGACCTGGTGCTGTTGGAGAGGACGTCCTCGTCTGAGCTGCTTGTCACGCTGAAGACGATGCTGACGGACTCGGAGCGGCGACAAACACTGATCCAGGAGCTCATCCAGTCCAACAGCAAGTTAAAGTAAGCCCCGCCCACAATACAGCACACTCACACTACAGTTCACTCCAACACTCAGTCATTTCAATAATTAAGGACTGTAGAGACTCTCCTTGATGAATAATCCCATCATCCAGGTGTTTAATAATTCAGAGCGCAGTGTGAGCTCCAGGTGATCGCCACCTGCTGTTATCGGACAGGTGGAATGGATACGCTTTCTGCAGTCACACATGTGCAAAGCTGTCTGTCTAAAGCTTTAACTGTGTTTGTTTATTTATCTCATAACCTCGTTATTATGTCATTACATTCACAGTAAACATCTACGCAAATATTAAATCTTAAACACTCACTGTGCTAGTCTGTGGTGTTATTTTAACTAACACTGCTCACGACATGCTGCTGTTAAAGCATTTTAGTGTTGAGAAAAAGGACACTGCTCTTGTAGCTTCTTCTGATGGACAGATAAATAGCAGGGTATACGTAATAAACATCCTTCTGTTTCTCAGGAAAGATTTACATTTACTATTGTCACCATCTTTATAGTACATTTAGTTTTAGAATTTCTACTGAACTTATTCACTTTTAATTTAAACCTTTTTACAGTTTTTTTATTTTATTTTATATTATTACTATATTTTTATTAATTTAAAATTACCACTTTTATTTAAAATATTTTACAGGAATTTTATTAATTTTAGATTTTTGATGCACTTTTATTTTTAAAACAAATTCTCGTTTTTGAATAGTTTTTCTTCACATTTATTGTCACCTTTTTTTACTGCACTTTTGTTTTGTAGATTTTACAGCATGATTACTTTTCTAATCTTTCTTTAAGGCTTGTTCTGCACTTTTTTACTGCACTGTCATCATTTTTTCACTATTATTTATAATATACAATTTTATTTTATAAAATTCTTTTATTTCACATTTTCACTATTTTCCTTCCATTTTTCCTGCATCGTAAGTGTTTTGAGCTAGTTTACTGATGAATAATACTTTTACCTAATATTTATTAATATTTTTTTTTCTGAACCTTCACTATTTTGAGCTTTTTTTGGTGTCTGTACCACTCTTATACACGTTTACACATTACACTTAAACTAAACTACTTTTATCTGCTTCTTCTGAGTATTTATGACTTTTAGCAATTTATCACTTCTTTTATCTGTTTTGCACACTTTCAATACTCACATCTATCTTCAGACTATTTCCTTTTTTCTTCCATTTCACTACTTGTAGCTCATGTACTGTATTTCTACAGTTTATTAACTATTCCTCTGCATCCAGGCAGGAAGTGGAGCAGCAGCTGGCCCGGGCGGTGCGTCAGTCACACAGGGCAGAGGAGCTGGAGGGTGTGCTGGCCGGGGTAAAGGTCAAAGTTCAGGGTCTGGAGGACTCCATTATCAACAAAGCAGCGCAACAGCAGGGAGAGTTACAGCACCTGCAGCAGGACAAGAGGGACGCCGAGGTGCGAAATTCACTTTTATTGTGGCTTTTATTGTCATTTCAACTATATACATATAATACAGTTTACAGTGAAACGAGACAGCGATTCTCCAGGACCAAGGTGCTACATACAAGACAACACAAAAGTACAAAAATATGTGCATATGCAACAGTAGACAACAGAACACAACATAAAGTGCATGTGTGCAAACATGTGCCGACATGGCAAAAACAACATAAGGTGCAAAGTGTGCAAATATGCAACCAGTGCAGACATAAGACAAGACAAAAACAAGACAGAGCAGCGCTAATCCGACTATAATATGAGGTGCAAAATGTGTTTTGAGTTTTTGGTGAAGTTTTAGGTAAAGGAGTGTACTTTTTTTTTAATTATTAACAATGATTTAACAAGGTAGGAAACACATACATTTCAACATGCAACACTTTTTTTTATTTCTTTTAAGCTCAATGCATTCCATATGTTTAATTTTCAGATGATCACTTCTGCAACATTTAGGAAATCATGTCCCATTTTACTAACCACTACCTCTGTGACAATATTTAACAAATCATGAACTATGTCCCATGTGTGTACAAGTTATCAATTATGTAACATTTTCTCATGTGTGTCATGATCCGCTCCTCGCACTGCGCACTTTGAAGATACGGCCGCGCGCGCTGCGCTTTTCACATCTCCGTCGGGCTCTAAGCAGAAGCGCGCACTTCCAAAATCAGACAGAGACCACACTGACCGCAGTTCCCGTGAGCACCTGATCCCAGGCATTAGGCCAATCAGAGGGATGCAGGTGCATCTTATCCCAGAACAACTACATCGCGCATATAAGGACTTCCATTTGCGTGTTGACTTCGCGAAGCATTAGTTTAGCCCCGCCTGCTATTGCCGAGCATTATTAGACCTGTGTTTTGGACTCTTTTTCTCTGTTTGTGGATTATCTTTGATGCTCTGTTTGCAGATCGACTGACCTGTTTCTGTTTTGAATGACCCTTTTGCCTGCCGTGTTTGTACCTCTGCCCAGTGTGTGTTAAAATAAATGCTATACTGCTTTTACCTCCATCTCCCAAACCTGCACTTGTCTCACCATGCCTCGATGGTGGGAACGCCGTGACAACGTGATTCTTTCACAATCGTAAAAAAGAACTCTTCCTCCTAATCACTGTGAAAATTATAAGTTTTCTTTCTTTTTTCTACCATGTTTTCGGGGGTAGAAACCACATACATCTCATCTTAGCAGAGCCCGCTAGTTTATCTCGGCAAACACTGAGGTTTGTCATGTGCCCAATACTGACCTTTGAACCAGACAAGAGTTCATGTATACGTAAAACATTTTTGCTTGTTTTTTTTCTTTAATATTTTCATTTTCTAATCTGCATCAATGCAAGTGTAGTGTTCTTGTACGGAGTGTAGCAGCTCTTCCAGGGGAAGCTGGAGCCAATCCCAGCATCTTGGGGCGAGAGGCGGGGTACACCCTGGGCAGGTCGCCAGTCCACCACA
>JAQMYM010000023.1:32962122-32976511 GCA_030014255.1 Parauchenoglanis ngamensis
CAAGTGCAACGGCGTGCACAGATAGAAGGAGCCAAGGTCTTACCAGGGGATGGGTTGGAGATGGAAGGGAGGCTTTACAGGAGCGGAGTAGAAGCAGCAGGTAGCGAGCTGGATCAGAGTGGAAGAGGCGTGAAGCGGCACGAGCAGGGAGGAAGCGTGATGCAGAAGACCCGACAGGAGATCAAACGCGGAAAGGAAACGCGCACACAAAAATTAAGGGAATAAAACCAAGCATTGGAATTAACGCGTAAACAAACCTTAGCCCGGAACAATTGGTTAGCGTAGTCTGGGGAGGAAATGCTAGTGGAATAGCGTGAGGCTCATGGCATAATCCATAACTGAAATCATGAACAAGCAACAAGCAGTCCAGGACTTCCATGTTTATATCCCATGACCCGGGAGCGAAGCTTTGACTCCGGATGTTGTTGTTGGTGCATCCGATAGCGTTGTTGTGGAGGTGCGTCTACTCGTATAGTTATAGTAGTGAAAGCGGGAAGCATGACAGAATCCCCTCTCGACGGACCGGCTCCCGACGGCCCAGGAAAATCAGGCCTGGAGTCGTAAAATTCCTGAATGAGGGCCGGATCTAGAATGTCACGGCGAGGAGCCCAGGACCGTTCCTCAGGACCGTAGCCCTCCCAATCCACTAGGAACTCGTAACCCCTCCCATGGTGACAGACATCCAGCAACTTACTAACTGTGTAGGCTGGCTCGCTGCCAACATCCCGAGGAGGCGGAGGTTCAGTAATGGGTGTGGATAATGGGGAGGAGAGGGCTTTCCAAAGAAGCGAGACATGGAACACAGGGCTGGTGCGGAGGGTTCGTGGAATGGTGTAAAGGTGTAAAGTTGGTTGTGGGCTAGTTCCGCCAAAAGGAGATGCTTGGACCATGTAGAGGAATGGAAGGAGCAGTAACACCTGAGATATTTGATGAGTTCTTGATTGATACATTCTGTTTGACCATTGGACTGAGGGTGGTAACTGGAGGTGAGGCTGATGTCCACCCCCAACTGTCTCCAGAATTGGTGCCAGAACCAGGCGATAAACTGGGTACCTCGGTTGGTCAATAGATTCATTGGGGGACCATGGTATCTAACCACCTCTCTGATAATCAGGTCGGCCATCTGCTGAGCCGTGGGACATGCTGAAAGGGCGACGAAATGGGCGGTCTTGGTAAAACTATCCACTATCACCAGGATGATGGTGTGTCCCTGGGAATGGGGGAGTTCTGATATGAAGTCTAGTTAGATGTGGGCATCGAGGGATAGGAAGAGGTTGGAGGAGGCCTTGAGGGCGTTGGTTCTCATGTTTGTTACGGGCGCAGACAGGGCAGGCCTGGACGTAGACTTGTACGTCTTCCTTGATGGAGGGCCACCAGAAGTGGAGTTGTACCAGTTCTAAGGTGTGTAGGTGCCCCGGGTGGCTGGCCAGACTCTCATCGTGACCCCATTGAAGGACACAGGGCGAGAGTGGTAGGCACAAATGTAATGTGAGGGGGTGCGTCCTCCAAAGGTGGTTTGGAGTCATGGGCTCGACGAATGTCAGATCTGATCATCAGATCTGACCAACTACACACCTCTGATCTAGGATAGTAGATGGGGAGCAGGACTGTCGTCAGGTGAGTGGAGACGGGAGAGTATCAGGTTTACCATTCTTGGATTCAGGCCGATAGGAAATGGTGAACCTAAACCTAGTGAAAAACAAGGCCCATCTGGCCTTTGAGGATTGAGATGTCGGACTTCACGGAGATACTCAAGGTTTTTATGGTCTGTGCAAATGAGAAATGGATGGTCAGCCCCTTCCAACCAGTGGCGCCATTCTTCAAAGCCAATTTGACGGCTAGTAGTTCCCGATACCCTACATCATACCCCTGTTCCATGGGACTGAGTTTCCGGGAGAAGTATGCGCAGGGATGGAGTTTATTATCCGAGGCGGATGTCTGAGACAGAATGGCCCAAATTCCATTGCATGAGGCGTCCACCTCTATGACAAAGGGCCTAGTGGGGTCCGAGTGAATAAGGATGGGGGCGGTAGTAAACCGAGCCTTGAGGGTGTCGAACGCCACCTGGGCATCTTTAGTCCAGCGCAATGTTCCGGGCTTCCCACAGAGCAGGGACGTGAGGGCATGGGCCACCATGCTGTAGTTCCTAATGAAGCGTCGGTAGAAGTTGGCAAAACCCAGGAAGCGTTGAAGTTGTTTAATACTCCTAGGAATGGGCCATTGGGTGATGGTGGTAGTCTTGGCTGGATCCATGGACATCCCTTGGGGAGTGATGATGAATCTGAGGAAGGATGTGGTAGTGGTGTGAAATTCACTTTTCTCCAATTTAACAAACAGATGGTGTTGGAGAAGGCGCTGGAGGACCTGCCAATCATGCTGGCAATGAGTCTTGAGGTTGGGGGAGAAGATGAGGATGTTGTCTAGGTACACAAACACGAAGTGGCCCAAGAAGTCCCGAAGGACGTCGTTCACTAACGCTTGGAAGGCTGCAGGGCTGTTACAGAGGCCAAATGGCATCACTAAGTATTCATAGTGGCCATTGAATGTAATGAATCCCGTCTTCCACTCATCGCCCTCTCGGATACGGACCAAATTGTAGGCATTGCGAAGGTTGAGTTTAGTAAAGATGGTGGCGCCTGAGAGGCATTCAAAAGCAGAGTCCATCAGCAGTAAGGGGTATTTGTTCTGGATAGTGATCTGATTTAGTTTTCTGTAATCGATGCACGGACGGAGTGAGCCATCCTTCTTCCCTACGAAGAAAAAAGGGGCAGTGGCAGGAGATGTGGAGGGCCTGATCAGGCCATGGGCGAGTGCCTCAGAAATGTATTCCTCCATAGCACAAGTTTCTGGTATGGAGAGAGAGTAGAGAAGAGAAAGAGCAGTACTCGTGGTGATTGTTGAGAGTTAGAAGATACAGAGGCTCCATGAGTTCTTTTAATCTGCCCTTACCGAGGGGTCACCCATCTAAGGCGGTGACAGTGCGCAACACCGGCAGGTACGATGAGGTATATGGAGACGTTTGACCAGAGATCAGTCGATGAGGTTGACTGCCGACCCAGAGTCAATGAGAGCTTTGGATTGGAGCAGTGAATTGGGATTGGTGGACAACGTGAGAGAAATGGGGGCAGCACTGATAGGCATCGAAGTACCCCATGGACTGATGTGAAGTACCCATTTCTCTCACGTGGTCCTCCAATCCCAATTCACCACGATACCTATCAGTGCTGCCCCCTGGCCTGATAGACGTTAAGTTTCCCGTCCTGGTATTCCTTGGTCATACGGGGCATGATTGTATGAGGTGACTAGGTTGTCTACAGTATAAACATAACCCTTCCTGAAAGCTTCGAGATCATTCGTCTCGTGAAAGATGAGAACGACGGATCCGCATGGGTTCTGGGTTGCCCTCCGAGTGGCCCGTCACTCCTTGGAGTGGTGGTTTGGCATGGAGTGGAGCTCTAAAAGGTTCCAGAGGTTTCTTGCCCTCTCGTCTCCTCTCGCGCCGCCGTTCATCGATGTCTTGCGCCAGTCGAATGAGTTTATCGAGATCCATGCCCCAGTCGCGGTGCACTAACTCATCCTTGATTCTCTCCTGGAGACCATTGTAGCAAGCAGGGACGAGCGAGATGTCAGTCCACCGGCTCTGGATAGCCAGTGTACAAAATTCGATGGCGTAGTCGAGAACGCACTGCGTTCCCTGGGAAATCTGGAAGAGGCGGCGGGCGGCCATCTTTTGGGGTGAGCACTGACCGAAGTCCTTTTGAATAGCGGCGAGGAACTCTATGCTGGTGTCTAGGTCAGGGTCTTGTCGGTCCAGCATGGCAGTGGCCCAATCCATGGCTTGACCTCCAAGCTGGGTTATTACGTATGCGACCTTCGATTCTTCGTCAGGGAACCGAGGGACTTGGAGGCGCAGGACCAAAGTGCACTGTGTAATGAATTCCTGAACGGCCTCAGGATCACCCGTGAAAACGGGCGGGGGGCAAGTGCTGTCACGCACGGTCAAGGTGTGGTAGCCACGGCACTGCTGGGTCAGTGCATAGGTGTAGCAGATGCTGACCGAGTGGGAGTCTGAAGCTTCTGGACCTCCCTGGCTAGCTGGACGTAGTGATCTCCTAGTCCCTGTAACATGGCTTGATGATGTTGGACAGTGTTCATTAGCTGACCCATCATGGTCTTGAGTTCCTGAATGTCTGCTGTGGTTTCTGGTGGCTTGTTCATGCTGTGGCACTAAGACAGGTGGAGGTGTCAAAACCACAAGTGCAGCGGCATGCACAGATAGAAGGAGCCAAGGTCTTACCAGTTTATTTGGCATTAGAACAACACTAGATTTTTGTTTATAGAGCTTTAACAGGTTCAGACTGTTGGCTGGAATGGATGTGCATGTGAGAGGAAAACAGTGTTATTACTTCTGAGCACAAGGTTTGAACTGAAGGAGAATTTCTACATTGTAATTATGTGCAAGTAGTGAGAAATGCTGTGAGTGTTATAAGAAAGACACTTGAGGCATGAGTGCTGTACAAAAGTAGACAGTTTATCGATTATTTTATTATGAATATGTTATATGAATATTTAATAATTTAAGCAGCAAAAAAAAAACTATTATAACCTGTTAATTTATTGAATATCGATACATTTTATACCACAGCAAATGCTCAAATGTGATTGAAAATAGGTTTGCATTATTTTAGTCTAACAGCGTGGGTAGTTTGGGCTGTAGGTTAATATTAAAGCGCTCGTTCTAATATGTTATTGTTTCTATAGTGACGGCTCATACACAGGGTCTTGTATGGCGGACATAATGTAAGACTAATGATAAACTAATTTTTGTTTAGCAAAGTAATTCTTATAATTGTTGATGTGATGTTTTTTGTCAGCTGTTTTAATGTAACATTTATGGAAGGCGTCTCAGTCCAAATCCGACTATAAATAATTAAAATATGCGATGTGTCATTAATAAATTAAACATTATTATCATTTGCAAGTCATTGTGGTATAAGCGGAATAACACACTCGAGACTGTGGAGGGGGTTTGGGGGCGTGACGTTTTCAGTACAGTTGTCTGTCATGTGTTAATCCTTGAATTTATCTCAATAATTTTATAAACTTTATATTTACATATTTACATATTTACATGACATAAATATATACTGTATCATACTTTATTACTTCCACGCATGAAATTAATTACTATTAATTTATAATAATGATACATAATGAATAATAATTGTGATTAATAATGATTATACTAATGCAGGTTATAAATACACATCCTACTGTAACAAGCCTGTATATTAAACTCTAACCAGACCTACATCAAGCTACAGACTGACTTTTTAAATAAATTGCTAAATAAAGTGCTTTAATCTAAATTTTTTTGAGAAAGTTGGAGCCATGGGGTGAAATGCTTACTATTAATTTAACACACACACACACACACACACACACACACACACACACATATATATATATATATATTGCATCAGTGAAGGGACATTTAACAAAATATTAAGTGTTCTGTATGTATCTTTGACCCTGTGATGATTTCAGAAACACTGTTTTTTCTATGGAAGATGTATGTTGTATGTTGTATGTTTGTCCAAAAAAAGAACAGTTCAAGGAAATCATTAAAAGCCCAATATTGCTATGACATTCATGTCCATGATGACTGTATGACCACACTTCTGACCACACCTGACAATCTATATATAGATAGATAGATAGATAGAGAGGGTAAGGTAAGAGTACACTTTGTTTCTGCAGTTGCATCAGAAGCAGGTGAGAGAAATGAATGTCATTAGTATGAAAAGCAGATAAGTGCTGTACTTTTGCAGAATTCATATTCCAAGCTTCAGGACCTCACATTAAAAGATGTAGGAGTAGTAACATCAGTGGGTTTTAAGGTTAAGATGGAGAGATGAATAAGAAAGAAAGAAAGAAAGAAAGAGGAGCAGAAGAAAAGTTATGCTGTATTTATTTAAGATATGACAACCTAACGACATTTACCAGCTTGGGTGGTTCTAGTTTTTGTTCTGTAGGAGCAGATAGGCCTCAAAAAATAAACTGAAGCCAATGAGATAAAAGTGAGGGATTTAAAAAAACAGAAAGCAAGAGTGACCGAGGTATGAAAAGCAATTTGAAAATAAATTCCCATTCAAAGTCTACGTGAAAAAATGGACAGAAAATGGATAAAAAGAGGGATGAGAGTGGAATTTCAATATGAAAATAACAAGCGAAGTTTCTACGTTACGCAGTTCAAGATGAATTAATCGTAGTTGTAATGTTGGTTCAAGGAACAGATTATCCAGAAATGCTGTAGTCTTGTTTGAAGGGAAGGGAAAATCTTAATGCTACAGCATACAAAGACACAGACAATTGTGTGTGTCAAGATTTGTGTCCACAGTTTGGAGAAGAACCACATATGGGTGTGATGGTCAGGTGTCCACAAACTTTTGATCATATATTGTATATACAAAAATAGAAATAACCTTCTACCATTCTGAAGTCTAGCAATATAAAACATTAACACCAAAAGCTTTCTAGTTTTCCGAGATAAATAGCTATACGGCACTTTTTGTCATATTTCTAATTCTCAGATCCACACAACTGCTGTTGTATAAGAGAGGAGGTAGATGAATTGACCATTTATTTGGACACAGTCTTTTTACTTTCCTCAGCTTTCAGCTCTGTTAATTGTGTGATTCAGGATGATGGTATCCTCCATCCTGTCCCCTCCTCATCGTATTTGCTAGCCGTACTCTGGCTCCAACTCTTTGGTGATGGATGGTGTTTTTCTCAATGGCTCAAACCATTTAATTAGAAATGCGTTCTACATGGCCAATACAATAAACCAAGTCATCAAACTTCCCCTGTCTCATTGCTTACGCACAGAATTAAAATGACTAGCAGTAAGCACTACTATGCAAATCAGAACAGATGACTCAATATGAAATACCCTTTGTGCCACAATAAACTTGTTTTTTTTTAAAAAGAAGAAAAATTAACTTTGAAATAAATATCCACACGAAATAATGACAAAAAATACTTGTTTAAACTGTAAAGGTCATCTAATTATTAGGAAATACATGTGTATAATTTTTCAATAATGTAGTCTTTATTAAATTACTTCCTGCTGATACTGATTTCCAAAGATAATTTTTCCTGAAAACTCGTTACTCAGTTTTCCCTCTAATTTAAAACCAGCACTGCTTATTTAACACTTACTCTTTTCACAATGGTTTTATAATTAATTGCTTGCGTGTTTGCTCTCCTAAACTATTTGATTTTGTCCAGGAGTAATGCTCGGTGGTAGTGAGTCTATATTTCTAGTAAAATGTGAATGTGGAAGGAGAGCTATTTATCGTCACCTTGAAAATGTCAGTGGATAAAGGTGAGCATGTGCTTCAGTATGTTATTGCTGTTGTATCATTTTAGCCTAATAAAAAAACGTTTATTGTAGTATAAGCAACATAAATGACTACTACCATTTGTGAATATTTGTCAAGAGAAGGAGAGGCAATAGGATGACATCTGGGCAGGGTTCCGGTGGCTCCGGAGCCTCTCCTGGGGAGCAAGGCAGGAACACCGTCTGGATGGGATGCTGGTCCATCGCATGGCACTACACACTCACTTATTCACAACCAGGAGCAATTTATTTTAGACTTTCTATGTTCCAGTATGTTTGGGGAGGTAGTAGGAAGCTGGAGAACCTGGAGGAGACCTACTGGGAGAATATGTGAAACTACTTCTTCACAGACAATAACCAGAGCTCAGGATCAAACCAGAGACTTTGGAGCTATGCTTGTAATATAACAATTTTACAAAATTCTTTACTGACACAATGTACAGTGGTGTTTATTTTGATTTTGTCATCAAACCTGCCAATCTTTATACATTTTGCATATGAGCTCCAAAATTGATCAGTTATCACTCAAAACAAACAAAACAATCGAACAAAAACATATCGCATATCTGGACTGATTTGTGCAAGTGTTTTGTACTGCCGGATATTAACTGACACTGCCTGGAAGCCCCACCTCCTTCCCCAATCTCATGCGCTTGACTGGATTCAAGGGCTGCTTCACTTTCTGTCCAGGTAAATGCTAAATGTTTTGAGGACAGTAAAGGTGCCGACTCACCCCAGAATCCTCTGCGCCAAGTAGCGAGTCACCATTTCCGAAGCCATCTATATTCCAAAAACATTCCTCAACAACCAGTCACATCCTAGCCCATAGATCTTAAATTGTAAAGTGAAATGAAAAATATTTTCTCAAGGCATCTAAATTTTAAATTCTTTCGACTGATCCATTCCATTTTCTTATGGTTATTCTGTATGTAACGGACCTGAACCAGCTTTGGCTGGCATATTTTGTTACATTCCACATATGACACATGAATGAAGAAAAAGTTTGAGCTTGGTTTCGAAGGGATCACTAACTGTGGATTTAGTGAGGTTTTGATGCCCAGGGAGCTAGCAGTCACATGCTTTCAAAACAAAGCAACACACTGGATTCTGGGAAGGGCGCACTGGACCCTTTAAGATGAATAAACTCTATCAGTGTATGTTCTGTGGTAGCTGTGGTTAAGATGTTAGACTAGTGATCGGAATGTCATGAGTTCAAATCCCAGCACTGCTAAGCTATCGCTGATGGGCCCTTGAGCAAGACCCTTAACCCTCAACTGCTCAGTTGTATAAATGAGATATATGTAAGTCGTTCTGGATAAGGGCGTCTGCCAAATGACATAAATGTACAAATGAACATATCATCTAATTTAAACATTAGAGTTGGGTACAGTACCTGTATGGAGTAGAACTGAACATACAAGATGCATTTAGTTTCATCAACAGCCAAAATACATGCAAATGATTGTTTTTAATTAAAAAAAACCAATGCATCTTAATTTATGCATTAATATGTAATCAGTGGTATATATGTATATAGTTTATGCATTAATAAGCATAATTCTCAATATTAGATCCAGTAAAACATTTTAGAGTGTGATTGTAAAACCAGGATGAGTGCACACACACATGTATGCATATACATACATACATACACACACACACACATACACACCTTGCTGTATGCAGGAGAAAGGCAGTGTGTACTGTCCTACGAAGTCGTTCTTTGACGTTTTGTCATAATCCTCAACCACAAAGCGCACCAGAGCCAGTTCAGGTACATGAACGGTGAAGTTCAGCGTGTCGTTCCATAAGGGGTTAAAACCTGCAGGGGGACAAAACAAAGAATAATCACATAGAAATGCACAGAGAAACAGGCCAAAGGCAAACAAGCAAGAAACAGAGAACTGGAAAACAACAGCTTTAAACTAACCAGGAATGGAATGTATGGTAGGGGAAACAGAGAGCAAACTAACGGCCCTACAGCCATCACAGGGAACTACAACTCTTTTATAACTTCTATGACTTCATCTTTCTCTACGCATGTACTGCAGGTCCCACCCTCTTGGTTCCATTTCCATCAGTTTATATTGCTCTTCCCTGCTTTATTAATTTAAATCTGAAACATGTTGTGTACTGTACAGTCAACATTGTGAGTGTGTTGCTAAAGGACCGTTGTTTTCAATGTAGCGTGTCTCCAGTTTGGTCTGATCCTGAAGGACTCCGTAAATCTCCACTCGCACCAACGGGTCAATGATGGAGCCTTCCTTCAGGTTGACCTTGGGCAGCTGCTGACCGCTGATCACCTGCACACACAGACACACACAGAGGATGGTCACAATGACCAATTATTTTATACAGTTTCATGTACTGACAAAACAAACACACAGCATGCATTAACAATGCCACAAATGTTTCTCTCTCTCTCTCTCTCTCTCTCTCTCTCTCTCTCTCTCACACACACACACACACACACACACACACACACACACACACACAGACTCACTTCACAGTTTATGCTGTTCATCATGCAAACAATAATCTCGCTGATTATTTTTTAGAGATTACCTATCTCACTAAACACTAGAATAAATTACTGAAGCTCCATCAGCTTTTCGTGTACAGAGTTTAGAATTAAGCTTAGTCTAAAAGATAATTGTACCTGTATGGTGAGAGTGAGAGGTGTATACCCGTCTCGGTAATGTGGGTGTTCCGGGTCGTACCGGTTCTCTGTGTGTCGCATGAACAGCGGCTTGAGCACATAACCACAGCGAGCGTTCTGGCTGAAGAGACCGTCGTTCAGATCCATCTCTACGCCGGCTGTTTGGAAGTTCAGAGCCACTGAGGGAAGACATTATTTTTTATTTATTTTTTACAATAAATAAGGCCATGTGATGCTGTACTAACTATTGTAAAGAGGTTGTGGTAGATTTGATTTAACAAGGAATATTAAATAATATAACATATATAACAAAATAACTTTTGTTTTATTATTTATTTATTATTTTACTATTATTTTGTTATAATAATATAATATAATATAATAATATAATAACAAAATAACACACTATTCTAGTAACAGCTGTCTAATTACTAAACCAATTATAGTAACAATAATCATTTATGTTTTTTTCACCAGATAAAGGACAATAGAAAAAAAGAATGTGTGTTCCATTCTCTCCTTGACTATTGATTTTGATTAAATTATCATCCTTATTATATTTTCTTGGAAGGGAGTTTTAAATGTGCTAAATGCTTGGGGAGAACCGTCGCTGGTGAGTCGGACTCACCAATTTGGCACCCAAAGTTCCACATCTCCTGTGGGTTAAAGTTGGAGGAGTCGGTCCTCAGGCCGCTGGGGTAAATACGGGTCAGCTGACGGGCATTATGAAGCACAAACTCTGCTCCTGTTATAGAGGAAGACATTAACCTACTGAAAAAGCAAGAAATTTGTTGAAAAACAGAAATATCATCTTCTGGCTCTCTCAGGAAACAGCAAGAGTTATAAATGCAGTGTGTTTAAAATACTGAAATAGTATACAATGCAAAAATTAAACACAGTCGGTTCACTGTAGGAGATAACTAGCTCTTTCTGTTGTACTAAATCTGTGTTTCTAGTAAGTTTATGTCTATGTTTAGGTCTTCTTAGACCATTTCACCTCCTTCCTTCAAGTGTTTCCTGGCTTTGGACTCGGTGAAGGATGACACTTCGTAGAACCTGGAGTGGACGCGCGAATGTTTGAAGCCGTTGAAGCGCACGCTCCTGCAGTACACCACACAGTCCGACAGCTCTTTAGACAAACGCTGCCCTGATTTCTGCACGCACACACAGACACACACACACACACACACACACACACACACACACACACACACAGAGCAAAACACAGAACAAGCGAATATATGAACAATATACATTTTTATACAAATTATAAAAACTACATTTGATTAGACTGTAGTAAGGAAATAGGATTTTAAACTATACATAGAGTATTATAGTACAAGAAGGGTTTATTATAATATATAAATGGTTTTATAGTGTATAAATTAGTTATTACAGTATACAAAAGGTATTGTAGTATTTGAATGGTTTATTACAGTATACGTGGTTATTTAATTATTATAATATATTATAATATACATTTAATGGTAAAATATATAGAGATTTATGTATATTATAATAAATGGTTTTATAGTGTATACATTAGTTAGATACCCTTCATCCTCAGAATGAAGATATGAATGAGATATTATAGTACATAAATGGCTTATTATGATATTCAAATATTTTTTTACAGTCAAAAGTTTGGACACCTTCTAATTCAATGGTTTTTCATTATTTCTATTCCTTAAATTTACTTCATATCTTAAGAATTAATTAAGTAATGATGTTCTGTCATTTCTCTTTACTTGGCTGAGTGGTTCTTGACATAATATGCATTACTACATTAGTGGAATAGAGCTATTTACTGTACACCAACACTACCTCCACACAACACCACTGATGATTTCAAAGACATTAAGAAGGCAAGAAACTCCACTAATGACCTTTTTACAAGACACAGCTGTTAATGAAACGCGTTCCAGGTGACGACCTCATGAAGCTGGGTAAGATAATGCTGATAGTGTGCAAAGCTTCATCAAGGAATACGTCTGGCTACTTTGAAGTATCTGAAATATGAAACATATTTCATATACAGTACTTTTCTTTCCAAACAGATGCCAAGTTGGGATTTGGTCCTGCACTGACATGAGCTCCTGATATCGTGTGTTATCAGGTTACATGAGGTTACTGCTGTATTGACGGTAATTGGTGTTATCAGGTGACATCTGGTGATGCTGCATTAACACAGGTTAATGTGATGGTGAGATGAGGCTCAGTCATACAGAGACACAGTGATGGAACAGACACTGTGCAGGAGAAAATTGAGCCACTGAAGGTACAAGCTCTCTCCGTCTCTCTCTCACACACACTTATACAGAGGCCACGCACCTTCACCTGGACTAACATACACAGAGCCAACACCTCCTTCACCTGGACTGAGATGCCTGGAGGCCACGCCCCTTTCAGGACACAGAGGCTGCAGAGACCACAGTGTCCTCCTGGTCTCTTCACCTAATCTCTCTCTATCTTTCTTTTCCCTGTCTTACCCTCCACCTCTCTACCTTCTCACTTTCAGCCTGTCTTTCTCCCTCTGCCCTTCTTTTTATCTCTACCTCCATCTATCTCTGTCTGTACACATAACACCGTCAGGAGATCCCTCTCTCCTCTCATTCTTGTGCACTCGTCCTCAGTCAGCCTGCTCACACTCCATCCATCTTTCATTACAACCTTTCCACAAGACTCACATATGCCATAATATTTTGCTCAAGTGTTTCATACTAGCGCGATAAGACATACACACAAAAATTCATCCTGGGTTTATGTAAGACCAGTGAAAATTATGCCACTATACAGGGGCCTGTAAAATAACTGCTTATTCCTTTAACATCAATTGCTGTATTATCTTCATTCTAGAGCAGAGGACAGAATTATGGGATTGGCTTCTCTGAGGACACACACAATTCTGATCCTGATGATGACAGACTCTTCCCAATTATAAACAATAACAATATTGTGTGTATTGAATATCACAGTGTATCATATAACCAATTACTAGCAGATGGCTTGGATGATGACATTGTGCTGCTTCTTATAAAAATCTCATGAAATTAAATTCCTATTTGCTGAGTCTTTGAATAAGCATAACCTTTGCTATTGTATACATATATGCATACAGCTAACACATATATGTATTTATACACGTTTATTTAACATTTATGTATAGGGTTTCTAGTGCTTTGTAACTTTAAGTTTTCTGACATCTTCAGGACAAAGGAGTTTATGCTTTCTATCTAACATGACAAGCTGAGGGTTTTTATGTCTTATTTACTTCAAGAAAGAGAATAAAGAGAGGCTGATGGGGGAACGACTGTTTATAGCTGCTATAACATAAGCGAGAACAGGAACTAACTTGTTTTGCAGACGTTCCACAACATTACATGCAAGTCTAATCAGATGATAGTATGATGTATCATTCTTTAATAAATAAAAATTGTGATCATTGGCGAATCACTGTGGTATAAGGGGAACAGAGCGCTTGGGGAGGTGCTGTTATGGAAAAATAATCAACTTCATGATGGTAACAGTAATTTCGCTTCATCACACCACAGTGTCGCTCAGAATTTTACTATTGCAGCAACACACATTGTTTTCATTGTTATTATTATTATTGTGACCTTGGTTTTGCGGCGTATGCTCTCGTTGTGATGATTCTCTCCTTCTATTTCCGCCGGCTCGTCTTCATCACTGAGCTCTGGCCCGACAGTGTCTTCCATAACACCGCTCAGGTTCTCTTCCAGACCTCCAATCTTTTTCCCCTTTAACAGGATCTTCCCCTTCAGGTCCTGCACACACACATCCACACCCACACACTGCATATTACTGCATGCATACTGTAGTTTTTATACAACCCAGTCTCAAAGACAAAAACATTTGCATGCAACATATCTGCATCTTCTAAATGCTGAATATCACAGGCATATGTTACATAGCAATGAAAGAGTTTCATCATGAGCCTAGTGAATAATAATCCTAAGTCGTGTAAAGCAAACAGAAACACTGGATGGAGTGTGCAGGTTTAGAACACCACTTCACCTGAGCAGTCGAGGTCTTTTGGAACAATCCTGGTATAATGTCTGTGTGTGTACAATAATGCATGTGCATTAATAATTCAGTGTGTTACAGCGCGGAGTGGTTCAGAGAAGGGAAAAGTGAGCACTGAGGTGTATACTGTGTGTGCAGGTGAATGTGTGCATGTTCATTTTGTTCCATAAGCATGTGCTGTAGTGTGTGTGTGTGTGTGTGTGTGTGTGTGTGTGTGTGTGTGTGTGTGTGTGTGTGTGTGAGCGTGTGTGTGTGTGAGAGACCTCATGTGAGTGCAGATCACA
>JAQMYM010000023.1:32991040-33006438 GCA_030014255.1 Parauchenoglanis ngamensis
TTCTGACATTTAACAAATGCAAAAAATATGTTAATATTTATTTATCTAAAACAGAAAAAGTTTACTCTGATTTAATGATAGTAAAGAAAAAAAGTTTTTGTGTTTTTTTCTGAAGTGTATGTAAATATCTGGTTTCAACTGTATATGGTAAAATGACAATAAAGCTACTTGAACTTGAACTTGATGAAGTTTGAGAAACATGGCAGACTTTATAGAGTTGTATAATTAAGCACTCGAACCCAGAGAGGAGGAGTGTGTGCTGATAGTGTGTATAAGAGTGTGAGTGTGTGCAGGGATCAGAGCATTGTTATATAGTGAGTCTGTCAGCAGAATGAGGCATACGAGCTCATCTGTTGATCCTCTTACATCAGCTCTTACTGCGTTACACAGTGCTCTGGCTTTTGTATGTGTTCAGACCATTCTTCCTGTAAAAAAGCACCATCAGCAACATGGCTCAGGATTAAATCCATTAGAACTCAAAAAATCCTTCGGATAATTCTGCACAATTTCTATCTATCACACACTTGCTACACCTGCTCAGGGAAGTGATGAATAATGCAAAAAAAAGAAAAATGAAAACCAACAAACCTGTCAAGATATAACTATAGAATGTACACTGTATAAGAACTCGTGGTCTTTCAAATTTTTTATTTCTCTGGTGATTTTTTTGGAGCTGTGGTAGCCTACATGACAACTTCATTCTAAACTTTTCATTTGACAACAAGGTTAATTTTAACGCATAATTTCACTTATTGTATTCAGTGTAGTTTTTACACCTCTCAGTTTAAATAGGATACATCTGCATATTTATATACTGGAAAATAAAATGTTTGAACACTTAGGATTTTAATATTACCATTATTTTTTCTTCAATTACTTCACAAGTTCTTGTTTTTTCATATATGAGTTTACCTGTCGTTTAAAAAGTAGTCGGTGACGTCACCACCAAAAGTTTAACGATTTTAAATAGCTTCGAAAAGATGTCGCGCGACGAACCCTGCTGGTCACCATGGAGACGCGTCTCTGGAGCGCGTTCTGAGAGCTAGTGTCCGCTAACAATTTGTTAAAATGAAACAAATACATTATCGAGATATGAACACTAAAACTACAGTAACTGTTGATCAAAAGAAAAAGAAAGCTCTTTTTTATATAAAATAACTCGGCAAATAACTTGGCAAATCGGCAAAAGGACCGTTACGGCCTCCTTTCTCTCGCTCTCTCTATCTCTCTCTCTCTCTCTCTAGAGCGCGCGCCACAGACCGTTAGATGGTAATGCGGATGGAGACATGCACGCGAGGGTTAATGAAGGGTACTAACTCATACCTGAGGTAAAAGTAAACGAAAACATACACTAAATAGGAAATTATAGAAGATATACAAGATGGCTAGTTCGTGTGTGTATGTATTAACTACTCACCAGCCGGGACACTCATAACTGCGTGGAAGTTGTCCCACTCCGGTGACATACTGCCTGAGATAAACACCGGACAGCCCTCTCCCCGCCTCTAACACAGAGAGAGGGAGAGAGAGGGAGGGAGGGAGGGAGGGAGAGAGAGAGAGAGAGGGAGAGAGAGAGATTAACATACACTCGGCCTCCTCTTCTCGGTCTATTCTGCCTCGCGCGCCCTCCTCACAAATTCCAGTTATAACCAGATTAGCATAACGGCTACTCCATGTTCTGTGATGTAGCCTGATTGTATAGTACATGTTAGCACAAACATTTCATTTTCTGTATCTTAAATTAATATTAACATAAAATTTAAAGCTGTCATTTTTAAAAAAAAACTCACTTTAGCTCATGAATTTGAGTTCAGAAGACAAACGAATCTGGTGTATAGATCAATGGACGATCCTGTGTAGCATCGCGATATTTAGACCTACCATGCTTAACATGGCTGATAAATGTCTTAGGAAGATGTTAATGAGACAGGTGGAACATTACAGTAAAAAACTTTTAAAAAAAGAAATTCAAGTCTGTTAATTACATTTACTTCTCAAACATTAGCTTAATATCAACACAAGTCTTACTTGTCGCTTACCTGAGCAAGCTCAGGGGTGTGTGTGTGTGTGTGTGTGTGTGAGCCGTTACACTTCCTCAGAGAGTTTGTTTGTGCATCGTGAGAGACAGAGGCGCACGTGAGCTGGCCGTTCGCGAGCACAATAGCGGTGCTGCTTTTCCAGTCGTTCGTTTACTGAGCGCGCGCGTGTTACTGGAGACAGAGTCTTTATACGCACTATGTAAAGGTTCATTTAGACCGGAGATTGGTTGCATAAGAAACTATGAGCTCCCACTTAACCCGCGGATTAGTTGTAGTGTGGCCCATTTTCTTTCTTTTTAACTAATCAAAGTCAAAGTCAAAGTGAACTTTATTGTCATTCAGACCATACAATTCCAGACTGCATAGTAGAACGAAATTGCGTTTCTCCTGGCTCAATGTGCAAAAACACAAGGACATACTAGACATAACATACATGACATACAGAACATAACAAGCACATACTACAGACTACACACAACACAGTACTACTACGAGGACGTAGTATGATGTACTCCACCTGCTATACTAGTCATTCTACAGTCATGGTAGGCCTACATTTAAGGTCCAGTGATATTTATATTTTTGGTAACACTTGTAATTGTTTAATGACAATTAACAAGACTTTAATTAACAATTAAGTGCTAATTGTTTACTCTGATAAAAGTCGAAACTTACTATACTAAGCTCTATATAGAAATATAACTATATAGAAATAGAACTGCTTAATGCTCATTCTATGCATCATAGAAGGGGGCGTGGTCAGCATCAAACAGGAAGCTGACTCCAAAAAATTAAATTTTAAAAATGACTGGATTTTGGGGAATGACAGAAGAAGAAAAAAACCTTTTTGTTTTCTGTTACAAAATGTTAGTGCCCATTGGTGTATGCCATTTGGTTAATATCAATTGTACCTCTAAATTAACTGGGTGAAATCAAATGAACACCTTAAAAGTGCAGCATGAACACAAAAAAGAACTTTACATTTGTAGTTGTAAGGGTAATATGATAACTACAAAAAAATCAATACAAATTCAATACAATACAATACACCAATCAATACAAAAAATTCTCTCTCTAAAAAAAAAAAAAAAAGACTCATTCTTGGACTCATTCAAATAAAATGTAATGTGATCATGTTATAGAGATCATAATCAGAGTCATGTCATCCTGAGACAGTGGAACACAACAGTGCTAAAATTGAAGGAGGATTAAAGTAATTCCGTAAAATTTAAATCCATTATAAAGCCATTAAACGACTTTGAGCTGCTGTCTGAAAGGCACAACGGGACAATCACTGGCTAAAAAACTCTGGATAGTTACCCTCCTCCTCCTCAATGCACCCCAGGGGCAATTACAATATTTTTAAATGTTCATATCATATTCATCCTCACAACACCCCCAGGAACAGATTTTTACATAAACAGCATCACTTAAGAGTGTGTGAGAGTATGAGAATGAGTGCATGAATATATTTGTTGGCTGCAGCAGGGTCTCTTCCCCCTCCATTACCACCTGATCAAGTTTCAGCGTATCAATAAAACACAGCAGAGCTCAGATTCCCAGATCCACTTACACACATACAGTGGCAGCCATCTCTGAACCGGGGAACCCTTCACTGGACATGAAGGCCACACACACACACACACACACACACACACACACACACACACACACACACTTTCCATTACGAGTGGTGAACCTCAAACCTGATCCTCCACATCCATGCATATCCTGATAATCACATACACAACAGAAGATATTTAAAATAATTTCTGCTATAACGTAAGTGACAACAGGAAGTAATTTGTTTCGACACCATGTAGCTCGTTATAGGTGACCGTTTCACCCCCCACCGTTGCGCATCCTACGATGTGAATGAGAGAAACAGCAAGATGGCAAGCACAGTGTTTCCATTTTATTTTACAGCATTCAAACATTATGTTTAACAAGAAGCTGAGTGTGTGATCCACACAGACAGACAATGTAGCAAAACATGAGTACATTTTGTTTCTGATCAAACAGCCAGCAGAATTTACTGAAACATTTCCAAAGACTAATACCACCGACAGTAAACATTTTAAATATTGGCAAAATAACTCATGTGTAAATGCCCTTTCACATGAGAACAGTCCACTCTGAGTGCGTGTTTGTGGGTCATAGTAAAAAAAATCGTGTCAACAAGAGACCTTGTTTCTGAATGAAATGTGTGTTATTGGGCAGGTAGCGGGATGCCACGTGGGTCTGTGACCTGTCCCTCCTGCAGGTTTTTGACGAGTTGAGCGAGCCAGCGCTTTGTGGTTGTGTCGTCCTTCAGCACTTGTGCAAATGTCGTGTCCTTCAGCTGGTCTGGTAAACACTGACGAAGAGCTTCTCTTGCTCTAACAGAGAACAACAACAAAAAAGTACTCAATGAAGCTGAACTGCTCAAGCCTCTTAATGAGTACTCAAACCACTAATCATTTGCCTCATGGAATAACTAAACCCTCAAACTGCTGCCGTTTCATCCTGAGTTCATATTAGAAATGGTCATTAAAAATAAAGTAAAGGAGACGTGGCCTCCATCAGTCTCCGTGAAAGAGGTGTGGCCACTGTGTATCTACATGCGTTTCGGACAGGGGGAACTTTTCACTGCGCTTGTGCCACAGGAAATGCATGCGCTGGTTAACAGAAGCTGAAACCTGAGGTGGAGTGGCTGGAGAACTAAAGTGAAACTAAAAAAAAGGGCTATAAAAGTTTGATTTGAACAGAAATATGTGTGCTGCCTGCCTAATTTCTCCTACAAATCCATACTTTAGAAACATAAACGAAGAGAAAGTTAGAAGCAGGAGGAGGAATACATGACATGTTGGTCAAAAATAATCACTAAAATCCCTGGGGGGGAATCACCACTGGCGGATTTTCTAATTGCCAGATAGTCGTAGCCTATATAAAACAAATCTTTGTACTGAACATTTGAATTCAGTTTGACTGGAAAACCTCCGAGTTGGGTTCAGCCTTAAATCCATGTAAAACGTTACCCATGTAAACAACAGCTCTTAACACTGGCATTAAAATAGAAAGAAAAAAACAAAACAAAACTAAACGGCTAAACGGAGTGACAGTGAAGTCCGGACTTTGAGTCTATATGCGACACCACTTGCGTCTCTTCAGTGTTCCTACTGGTGGTGCGAATACAAACAGAAAAAAGGCTCTTGAAGGCGTGTAATTCTTGGGGGAGCTCCCCAGGGGGTAGTTCTGATCAACAAGTCCCTAGAACTGTTTGGTCCAAAAGCACCTTATTAAGAACTATTAGAACAGAACAGTATTAAATGTGGCTCAGTTATGGATGGTCACCTGGAGTTATCGGAGAGCCGCAGGTAACAGCGCACAACATGCTTCAACAGTCGAGCTGAGGGCTCTTTAGACAGCTGCAGCACCATCTTTCCCTGCAGCAGCCAACCAATCAGAAGACAGATACCAACATTACCACCATTAAAACAGAAATAAAAAACTCAAATGTGATTTGTTCTCACCAGGATCATGGCGACGTGAGAGAATCGCTCATATGTCTGGCAGATGTAGGCCAGGCCCGTGTCGTCCAGCAGGATCTTCTGCAAAATGAATGTTGCAACCTGCGGAAACAAAGTTTTACAGGGGATGCTGGTTACACCACACTGGTTAACGAGGAATGACGTCTAATCTGTTTACAATGAATAAATTAGCATTAGCATGGACAATTTGAGAATGCAGGTACCGTTTTTGAGAGTTCACTGCCCGTCTCCATGATCCGCAGGCATAGAGGAATGATCTCTGTCGTCAACAGGAAGTTAATCACTTCTTGTTCATCTGTCTTTACCAGGGCTCCTGCAGGACGCGCGCACACACACACACACACACACGAGTTTTAGCCAAGTTAGTTTCTTTAGATAGTTTGCCAATTTATTCCTTCGGTTCTGCTTCTGGAGATTTATCTTTCAAACAAACTTGAAACGAATACATTAAAATCTCACCAAAACTATTTTTTTAAATTATCCACCCTATACCCTTTTAAAATGACACTTCATTTCCTCTTAATTTTTCTAATACTTCAAACGCCATCCAGATTAATCACCGCAAGAGGGTGTGAGAGCTACAGTAAAATACTGTGTGACTGATGTGTAACGAAGTACTTTACTGACTCTGTACACCAACAAAATAGATTTGAAACAAAGCCATCAAGATGTGACTGAAGACTTTCAACTTTAATTCAAGGGGTTTAACAAAAATATTGAATTAACTGTTTAGGAATTACAGCCATGTTTACAGTCCCTCCATCTTCACAGACTCAAAAGTAATCAGACAAACTAACAATCATAAACATAAGCATCCTTTATAATATTTAGATGCAAATCCTTTGCAGTCAATGACTATATGAAGTCTGGAGCCCAGGGACATCATAAAATGCTGCCTTTCCTCCCTCGAGATGCCTTGCCAGGCCTTTTCCGCAGTTGCATTCATTTACTGCTTGTTTGTGGATCTTTCTGCCTTCAGTTTTGTTTTCATTAAATGCAAACTAACTCAATTAGGTTGATTGACTCAGCCATTTAAGAACATTTCATTTCTTGGCCTTAAGAATACTTCATCCTTCAGAATTCATCCTGTTTCCATCAGCAGCTACATCATCAATACACACCAATGAGCCAGTTCCACTGGCAGCCACAAATGCTCATGTCCACCATGTTTTCCATATGAGGTGGTATGCTTTGGATCATGAGCCCTGCCTTTCCTTCTCCATACTCTGCTCTTCCCATCATTCTGGTACGAGTTAATCTAGGTTTCATCTATCTACAGAATCTGGTTCCAGAACTAGGCAGGCTTTCTATCAAAGGCCTTTCTGTTCTTGAGTGTTACCAGTGTTTTGCATTATTTTTAACAATGTACCAAGTTGTTGATTTGACTGGACCTAAAGTTTCTGCTCTCTCTCTCTCTCTGATCGATCTGTTTTTGTTTTTTTTTCACCTTAATGATGGCCTCCTCCATTTGCATCAACACCTCTTTGGCCTCAAATTGAGAGTTCCCATGAACAGCCGCCAAATGCAAATTCAACACTTGAAATCAACCCCAGACCTTTTATCTCCTTAATTCGTTCTGGCCATGAAACTGTTTATCAATCAATTTCCAATTACCTCTGAGTCTGTGAAAAAAGAGGGACTATGTAAAATAAATGGCTTTAGTTCCATCACAGTTAATGCGATATGTTCGTTGAACCCCCTGAACTGAAGCTGAGCATAGACACTTCAATCACATCTTGATGGCTTCATTTCAAATCCACTGTGATGGTGCACAGAGCAAAAAACACGAAAACGGCATCACTGTCCAAACATTTATGGATCTGACTCTACTTCTACATTCAGTCACTAAGCGAGGTTAAAGTGAAGTACCGATGACTCCAAGGCTGGTGAGGCGAAGATACTCAAAGGGTCTTGTTTTACTGGCAGTGTGAAGAAACGGATACAAGAACAGGGGTATGTGGGCCGCCAGGAATGCCGAGCTGGAAAAAAAAACGAACACGCATACGTTTAGACACACTTTTGTGTTACGTTATATTACAGCTATAGGCCGTGTTGCTCTCAGACCAAGCACATAACAGTGTAATTTCCTAACACCATGCTACAACAGATCGAGTCTTAACAGACCACTTGATACATCACACACTAATCATGATCACAATATCTATCTTTACTCTACGGTACACTAATATCACAGAGCTCGTGCAATACACATTCAGATCTCTCCGTGGTGTATTTTTAAAAATCAGCTGTAGTTGTAATGAGTGTGCGCGTGCGCTGGTTACCGCGTCTCCACGTGCGAGGCCACACACTGCAGCAGTGCCAGGGCATTACACACTCTGTTGGACTGGTGAGCCGTCAACGTAGCCGGGTTAATCGAGGGGTAGATGTTCACGATTTCCTGTTCAGAATTTCAAAATTTATTACAAAGCTATCAGAACAAGAAAACACTGAAAGAACGAACAGGCATAGTGCACTACTTAGGCTCCTAGACACTATAGAGTACACACTTGGGAGTCTTTTGGGATAAATCCTCTATATACAGGATATGAAATCTCAGCTTCCAAGTAGTGCACTAACTGTCCAGGAGACAGACATTATGGATTTTATATTCAGACATTTTGGACTCTATATCTTGAACGCTATATCCAAGTGGACTGAACTGAAAATAAAATAATGACCCAGTAATTGGACCCTTCTGCTAATAGGGTTCTTCTAGGGTTTATGGGTTGGGATATATATTAGTACCTACATAGTGGACCTATCTGTCAAACCTGAAGCCACTGGAGATCATGCCAAAGTCCTGATACAAGTGTAATAAACAGGTTTTGAAACAATAGCCCTATGTAGTGCACTTGATAACCTATAGGCATTTGGACTCCACTTCCTATATATTTGCATTATATAGCATGTACATGTATTACAGTACGTACAGCCTAGAAGCCTTCATATATATAGTAACAAGTTATTTCCTCCAAGTGTACTACACAGGGTGTGTCATAATGACTCCTACATCCTACAAAGTGCACTACATTTCCTATAAGAGAATGGAAACTTTACTCCCTATATAGAGTATATGTATTATACATCCAACAAGGAGTCAGTTGGGATGCAGCTACCAATTCCCTGTAGAGGTGTACTACACACGGTGTCAAAACAGCTCCTACAGCCTACATTGTGCACTACATTTCCAACAGGAAGTCAGCAAGCTGAGAGTCAGAACCTGAAGGAGTGCAGCGATGGTACCACACGAGTGCCAGAGCATGGGGGCCAGGTCGGTGACGGACTCGCGCTTCTTGCTGAGCTCGAGCAGGGCGTTCTCGCGGGTCTCTGGGCTCGACAGCTCATTGATCCACTGGTAAATCTTCTCCCTATCCACCTGTGCCATTGTCGTGCTCACCGCCTGGAGGGAAGAACACACCTCATATGAAATACACCAGAGCCAGCAGCCTGTAGTGGTGCTGCATCCACTCTGTGAAAGCTGTACATCTCACCTAAAGGAATAGGGAGCTGGAAGGTGACACAAACACGGCTCTATTTTCATACAGAAGTGCACGAGACGGGGCAAGAAAAATCCAAGCAGCTATGTTAGTAATTAGTATGTTAACGTCATACTGGTTAACAAATTAATTACTACTTTTTCTATTTAACTCATTTTCTCATAGGAAAGATGCATACGCGCGTCATATATGTGCTAATCACGACATCTGGTGCAAAACTTTCAAATGTTAGCTAGCTAGCATAACTTAACCGAAAAGTATCATGAACAACCCTAAGAGTTAAGCAAAGGCTAGCTAAGTAGAGGCCGTACAACAAACTTAGGCAAAATATTTCTATTTTAATCTACACTTGTTAATTAACTAAAAATGCCCATAAAAGTCAGTTAGCTAGCTCTGATAGTTAGCTAATGCTAGCCCGCTAACAGTAGACAGGCCCTGACACCGAAACAGTTGTTGAGAATAAAATGATAGTGCTGTTAAAATAACTCCTCGGTACTCACCGCTCCTGTGGCCAGCATGTTGTGAACCGTTTTTAAACCTGACTCCTGCCGTCAATCCCCGGTTTTTTCAGTCCTCACTGGAAATTTCTGGAGTTTACATGGAGAAAACCGCTGTGGTGAAAACAGATGCTCGCGCAAGCGCCACAGCTTTGCCCTTTCACCCCAGCCGCGTCACCCCAGGCGCAGATTTTCAATATGGCGCTGCTTGCTGTAGAACGTTGCGGTTATTACGGTTGCTCCAGCAGATGGCGGCACCCACACGTGGTCACACACATAGAAAAACAAAAATTAGCCGCTGTGGCTAGCTAGAGCGATAGGGCAACGTGTCCGCCATTTTGGAAAGGTATAATGTCTATAATAGGTTAATGGAAGTCTAGGCATTGATGCCGGTCTGCACAGATATCATCCGCTGTAACTCACTTTATGTTTTGCCTAAATAACCTTTTGCATATTGCAGTACGGAAGTGGATTTAGATTGAGCATAATTTGTTAAAATATGCCAGAAATACAGTATTGCATATCTCCATGAACTTAGGGCCCAAACAAGAAGAGATTTCTGACACAGATATTGATAAAATAAAAAATATAAAAAATGTCCAAACGTCAACATGATTTCCGATAACCGATATTATCAGCCCATATCCACCCCTCCAAAAAATAGAAAGTTATTAAAATATTGGGAATAGAACAAATACTCAATACACCTATATACACAACAAAATTATTTTAATTAGGCCTACAGGCCCTATACATAACTATTCTCACATACTTGTATATGTTTAATGGCAATGCTCTAACAAAATAAAAAGACATAAAGACAAACAAGGAAACACAAAAATACCCTTACTGAACAAACTCAGCCAGCATGGTTGTGTGTTCAATTAAAGAACTTGATGTTCTGGGGAGAATACTGCCTAGAGGTTCTGCTCATTGGAATGGAAATAAAAATATTTCAGGGCTACAAGGTGTGGCATCATACTGAAGTAACAGTATTCAAAGGGCATTTGTAGGGAATCTGCAGCAGTGGATGGAGAGGAAGCAGGTCGAGCCTGCAGGTAATGGGTGATGATTCTCACCTGTCTCATTGCCTGTCTCATCGCCGCCATTCTACTGATAGAGGTCTCTTTCTGCTTTCACGACACAGAGAGAGAGAGAGAGATGGATGGATGGATGGATAGATGGATGGATAGATGGATGGATGCAGTGAAAGCTGAGTCCAGTTCGGATCCGTTTCTATTGAGTTTTTTAAAGGATTGACTGTGTAAACGCGACGCGGAACTCAGCTAAAACTCAGTTCTAAACACATTTCATTTCACATTTCATCTTCTTTAGGTTGCAGTTAGTTTAGCATGCTACTTGAAATTATGCTTATCTTGCAGTCTGGGTTGTTGGATTTGGCGCTTGGACTTCTGTGCGAGTGGCGGTTAATATCTGCGGTTATGAAACAATATAATGTGGGCGTGAACATGCTTTTGTCGCGCTCGCGACGTAGGATAAGCGGTATAGATGATGGATGGAAAAGGTTTTACTTTATAACTTGCTATAGTGCTATGGACAATTTTTATTATAAATGACCATAATAATAGTCTAACAATGAGGTACACTAATGCGTAAATTTCTCCAAGTACTGAAACCAGCATATCAAAATACACTGCTGTACTTCTCTTCAAATATACTTATGTTTTACTGTAGTATAGCAAAGGTAAACTGTACTTAGTACACCTTAAGTAAACCTGGACGTATATCTCATAAGTGTGTGGTTGGAGAGGAGACATACTGTATGTGAGATTATTTTTATGTGTCTTCTGTCTCAGGAGAAAATGGTCTCTTTCATTTCCATTTGATGTCACTGCTGTCTAAGAGAAACTAGAGCAATAATAAGATCTGTGCATACTGTAGATTTCTGTCGTGTGTCTCACCATAAAGAGTTCACATAGTGGATAAGCTCAGCTCACCCTGAAGGCAATGCCATCTAATTTCTTTTCAAATCAGTAGAACTTGTTTTGAAGCAGGGTTCAGCTCCCCACGCTCTGCATAACTGCAGCGTAATGAAAATACAGTACAGCGTAAAGGCAATGTAGTTCTAAACATCTTCACAAGGCACTGAGCTCTTCATCTTTGTGATAAAGAGGAGAAACAGCCCGCTGTTGCACCAGAAGCGTTGCTGAAATGTTGCTCCAAAAACCCAGGCCTGTTCCTTTAAATCACTCATTAACCACCACAGCACAGGGCCTGTTTGTTTTCAGAGATGTGATGCAACACTTTGGGGAGATTAAAGAGTCATTTATTAACCTGTGTGAAGATCAGAGATCCGTTATACAGAGGAGGAGTGGAGCACACAGTGGCACATCAAGCACAGTCCCTCTTAAGCCCAAGCTTTACACTGTTCCCAAAAGGGTTCTTTGCATAAATAAGTTGTTCATAAAAGGGTTCTAGTTTTGGGAACACTGTATTGTAGGGTTCTATGGGCACCCCTTAGAGGGACAGCTGAAGATCCGTATAGGTCCGTAGAGCTAATGCTAAGCTCCTTTTAATAATCTAAAATATTGTCAAATAGGAGTTGTGAGGCCGATGGCCACACAGCCCCGGAGGCTAGGATCAGCAAGCGCTGATTCATTTTTTTCCTCAGAATTCTACACAAAACACCCCATAATGACAACGTGAAAAAGTTTACTTGAGGTTTTTGCAAATTTATTAAAAATAAAAAAACTGAAAAAGCACATGTACATAAGTATTCACAGCCTTTGCTCAATACTTTGTTGATGCACCTTTGGCAGCAATTACAGCCTTAAGTTTTTTTAATATGATGCCACAAGCTTGGCACACCTATCCTTGGCAAGTTTCGCCCAGTCCTCTTTGCAGCACCTCTCAAGCTCCATCAAGTTGGATGGGAAGCGTCGGTGCACAGCCATTTTAAGATCTCTGCAGAGATGTTCAATTGGATTCAAGTCTGGGCTCTGGCTGGGTCACTCAAGGACATTCACAGAGTTGGCCTGAAGCCACTCCTTTGATATCTTGGCTGTGTGCTTAGGGCCGTTGTCCTGCTGAAAGATGAACCGTCTGAGGTCAAGAGCTCTCTGGAGCAGGTTTTCATCCAGGATGTCTCTGTACGTTGCTGCAGTCATCTTTCCCTTTATCCTGACTAGTCTCCCAGTTCTTGCCACTGAAAAACATCCCCACAGCATAATGCTGCCACCACCATGCTTCACTGTAGGGATGGTATTGGCCTGGTGATGAGCGGTGCCTGGTTTCCTCCAAACGTGACGTCTGGCATTCACACCAAAGAGTTCAATCTTTGTCTCATCAAACCAGAGAATTTTGTTTCTCGTGGTCTGAGAGTCCTTCAGGCGCCTTTTGGCAAACTCCAGGCGTTTGGAATACGGCTGTAACATAACAAAATGTGGAAAAACATGCCCTGTGAATAATTTCCGGATGCACTGTAGAAGCCTTCCTGGATACATTTGAACAAACTGCGGAGCAGGAGGCATGGCCCTGCACCGATTGGCCGCAGCTGTTATCACCGCTCCTCACAGGCGAAGCCTAGCGCACGCACCATGCACTCGCACCGGAAGAAGTGGCGGATTATGACCAATTAAAAACCGAGATCGTCGCGCGCTGCGGGCTATCAGAGAGTCGAGCCACTCCAGCTACCCTGGTGCCACCCCCGTTTCCTCACCATCAACCAGCCCGGCCGGCCCCAGCTAGGCCAACCCCATCAGGCCAGGATGTCACCATGGCCACCGAGCCCTGTTTACTTGCTGTCAGAAAACCATGGATGGCGGTCCATGGGAATACCTGGCCGGGGGCACCGATCGCCATCCTGCAGCTGGAGGTCAAGCCTGTCACCGCCCTCCTCAACACCGGGAGCAGCGTCACCCTAGTTGGCCATCGGCATTGCCGGACACCTCTTGGCCGTTGGGTCAGCTTGCAGTCATCTGTATCCATGGGGACATTAGAGAGGTGCCGGCTGCCGAGGTCCGTCTAGGGCACCAAGGAGGTGAGTGGGTGGTGACAGCTGGACTGATGGCATCTTTGCCTGTTCCCTTGCTTGTAGGTCGGGACTGGCCAGGCCTGTCGGAGGTGCTGCGGGAAGTGAGAGGCGCTGTAAGGACATCTCCCCGCCGCTGGAGACAACGACGTCGCCACCATGTGTCCACAGCAGTGCCAAAGGTCGCCCTGGCTGTCGAGGATGAGGAGCGAGCGGCTGAGGCTGACCGGAAGGTGAGTTGGCACTCGATAGTAACCTTTTCATGTGTGTCAGCCAGCAGGTCATTCGCGAGGGAGATTTCGGCAGGGAACAAAAGGAGGACGACCGATTGAAGCACTGCTGGGGCCAGGTGCTACGGGTCGACGAGGAGGAGGAACAACCTAACCGGACTCCTACTTCTTCACTCGGCGAGGCCTCTTACACTACCACTGCCAGAGGCGAAGAGAGCCGAATGATCTCGTCGTTCCCAGAACCAAGACTGCCATCATTATGCAACTGGCCCACACTCACCCACTGGGAGGCCATTTGGGGCCGAGAAACACCCTGGAGAAGATCCGTGACCGGTTCCACTGGCCGGATGGTGGCCGAGGTGGAACGCTTCTGCCAGGCGTGTTCAAGTTGTCAGAAGACTTCCCCCCACAAACCGGCCCCTGCGCCACTCATCCCCCTCCTGATTATCGGAGTTCCCTTTGAGCGGGACGGGACGGACCTCATAGGGCCGCTGCCAAAGTCCGCCCGTGGCCACGAATACATCCTGGTACTGGTAGATTACGCCACCCGCTACCCCGAAGCCGTGCCCCTCCAGAAAGCCACCTCTCAGAACATCGCGAGGGAGCTCGTCCTGTTATTTAGTCAGGTGGGACTACAAAAGGACATTCTTACGGATCAGGGCACCCCATTTGTCTCCTGCCTGATGCGGGACCTGTGTCGGCTGCTGCAGATCCATAATCTTCTGACATCAGTGTACCATCCACAGACAGACGGCCTGGTGGAAAGGTTCAATTAGACTTTAAAACGGATGCTCCGCCAGGTTGTCGAGGGTGAAGGCCGGAACAGGGACCTACTCCTCAAATATGTGATGTTCGCCGAGAAACACCTCAGTCCTCGACGGGCTTCACCCCGTTCATGCTCCTGTTCGGACGGCGGCCCCAGGGACTACTGGACGTTGCCAGGGAGGCCTGGGAGACCCAACCCTCTCCGTTCCTCTCCATGATTGAGCACGTGGGGGAGAATGCAGAAGTGGATCGCGAAGGTTGGCCCCATCGTTCGAGAACACATGGCAACAGCCCAGCAGGAGCAGCAGCGGGCATATAACATCAGGGCCCAATCACGAGAGTTCCAGCAGGGCGATAATGTGCTGCTTCTAGTCCCCAGTGCCGCGTGTAAATACCTTGCACGCTGGCAGGGCCCATACACAGTGGTTGAGCAAGTAAGCCTGGTGAACTACCGCCTGCAGCAGCCAGGTAAGTGAGCAGAGACGCAAATATATCACCTAAACCTGCTGAAACGCTGGATCGAGCCCATCCCTGTGGCCCTCTCGTGTCTCTCCTCTGTTTCAGGTCCTGCTGAGGCAGTCCACAAAGGAACAGACCTCCACCCGTCCCAGCGGCAGGACTTGGAGGAACTGGAGTCCCAGTTCAGAGATGTGTTTTCCCTGGACCCCGGGCGGACCCATGTGGCCCAACACCATATCAGGATGCCCCCCGGAGCTGTCATCAGGCAGCAGCCCTACCGAGTGCCGGAGGCCCGGCGTCAGGCTATAGAGGTGGAAGTGGACACCATGCTCAAAGACGGGATCATCGAAGAGTCCACCAGCCCCTGGTCTAGCCCCATCGTCGTGGTGC
>JAQMYM010000023.1:33011094-33033427 GCA_030014255.1 Parauchenoglanis ngamensis
CTCCACCCTGCCTGCACTCTCTTCTTCACCTCTCTTCCACATTCCCCGTTACTCTGAACTGTTGATCCCAAGTATTTAAACTCGTCCACCTTCGCCAACTCTACTCCCTGCATCTTCACCATTTCTCTGTCCCCCTCATTTATGCTCATGTATTCTGTCTTAGTCCTACTGACCTTCATTCCTCTTCTCTCTAGAGCATATCTCCACCTTTCCAGGGTCTCCTCAACCTGCTCCCTACTCTCACTACAGATCACAATGTCATCTACAAACATCATAGTCCATGGTGGCTCCTGTCTGATCTTGTCTGTCAACCTGTCTATCACCATAGCAAATAAGAAAGGGCTCAAAGCTGATCCTTGATGTAATCCCACGTCTACCTATCTGTCACTCCAACTGCAGATTTCAACACTGTCACTCTGTCCTTGTACATATCCTGTACCACTCTTACATACTTCTCTAGCACTCCTGACTTCCTCTCTAGGTACCCTGTCATATGCTTTCTCTAAGTCCACAAAGACACAATGCAACTCCTTCTGGCTTTCTCTATACTTCTCCATCAACAACCTCAGAGCAAACATCGCATCTGTGTTACTCCTTCCTGGCATGAAACCTTAACCTAACTTCCACTACTCTTTCCCATAACTTCATGCTGTGGCTCATCAATTTTATCCCTCTGTTGTTACTACAGCTCTGCACATCATCCTTATTCTTAAAAATCGGCACCAGTACACTTCCTCTCCACTCCTCCGGCATCTTCTCACCTCCCAAGATTACATTAAACAATCTGGTAAGAAACTACACTGCCATCTCGTAAACACTTCCATGCTTCCACAGGTATGTCATCTGGCCCAACAGCCTTTCCATTTTTCATCCTCTTCATAGCTGTTCTAACGTCCTCCCTGCTAATCCATTGCACTTCCTTATGCACAATCCCCACATCACCCAACCTTCTCTCTCTTGCATTCTCTTCATTCCATCAGTCCCTCAGAGTACTCTTTCCATCTGCCCAACACACACTCCTTGCTTGTGAGTACATTTCCATCGTTATCCTTTATCACCCTAACCTGCTGCACATCTTTCCCAGCTCAATCCCTCTGCCTAGCCAATTGGTACATGTCCTTTTTGCCATCCTTAGTGTCCAACCTCTCATACAATTCACCATATGCCTTTTCTTTAGACTTCACTACCTCTCTCTTCACCCTTCGCCTCATCTCCTTGTTCTCCTGTCTACTTTCTTCATCTGTTGGACTATCCCACTTCTTCATTTCCAGCCTCTTCCTCTGTATACTGTCCTGTACATCTTCATTCCACCACCAGGTTCCTTGTCCTCCTTCCTCTGTCCAGATGTCAAACCAAGCACCTTCCTAGCTGTCTCCCTTATCACTTCAGCTGTAGTTGCCCAGCTATCTGGTAACTTTTCACGGTCACCCAGTACCTGTCTTAATTCCTCTCTGAACTCCATCTTACAGTCTTCCTTTTTCAACTTCCACCATTTGATCCTTTGATCTGCCCTCACTCTCTTTCTCTTCTTGATCTCCAA
Organism: Parauchenoglanis ngamensis; assembly: GCA_030014255.1. Lineage (NCBI taxonomy): Eukaryota > Metazoa > Chordata > Actinopteri > Siluriformes > Auchenoglanididae > Parauchenoglanis > Parauchenoglanis ngamensis. The sequence continues at coordinate 33,012,635 of JAQMYM010000023.1, forward strand.
TGTCATCCTACATACCACCATCCTATGTTGCCTAACTATGCTTTCCCCTGCCACCACTTTGCAGTCTACAATCACCTTCAGGCTGGTCCTCCTACATAGGATATAATCCACCTGTGTGCATCATCCTCCAATCTTGTATGTCACCCTGTGCTCATCCCTCTTCTTAAAATATGTATTTACCACAGCCATGTTAATCATTTTTGCAAAATCCACAACCATCTGACCTTCTGCATTCCTCTCTTTGACAAGAAACCTACCCATCACCTCTTCATCTCCTCTGTTCCCTTCACCAACATGGCCATTTAAGTTCGCTCCATCCACCACTCTCTCTCGCTCAGGTACACTCTTCACCACTTCATTCATATCACTCCAGAATTCTTCTTTCTCCTCCATCTCACACCCAACTTGTGGGGCATGTGTACTAACAACATTCATCATGACACCATTAATTTCCAGTTTCATAACCATCAGTCTGTCAGACACTCTTTTCACCTCCAAAACACTCTGGACCAACTGTTCCTATAGGATAACCCCTACCCCATTTCTCCTCTCATCTACCCCAAGGTAAAACAATATGAACCCCCCTCCAATACACCTAGCCTTACTCCCCTTCCATCTGGTCTCTTGTACACACAATACATCAACCTTTCTTTCCATCATATCAGCAATCTCTCTCCCTTTACCAGTCATACTACCAACATTCAAAGTTCCTACCCTAACATCCCACTCTCTTTACCTTCCTCCTCTCCTCCTTACTCCGGACTTGCCTTCCTCCTCTTCTTCTCCTTCTTCGGCCAACAGTAACCCAATTTCCGCCAGCACCCTGTCGGCTAACGGTACTGGTGGCGGTCGTTGTTAACCCAGGCCGCAACCGATCCGGTATGGAAATTTGTGTTCTTGTCCGAATGTTTGAGTTGGCAAACTTTAATGCCGGCTGCCCTTCCTGACACAACCCTACTCATTTATCCGGGCTTGGGACCGGCACGCAGAAATACACTGGATTGTGCACCCCCTTGTGGCTGGGTTCTTTCCTACAATTTACTGACTGAGATTACATGATATGTTTTTGTTTTATTTTTTAATTGGCATAATAATGAATAAATAAATTACCTGTTTGATTGGTCGATAGTCTATAATAATATTATCAGGCCATGACAGAAAAATTAGGATGCTAACAATTAACTGATTATCCAGAAAATGACAACCAATCTGCAAAAAGTCAGTTTCCTAAAACAAGGTTTAATATTTGAATAGGATGTAATGATTTAGCCACTTCCTTTACCCAAAGCTACACTTGTAGCTGTAAACTTTCCTGACTCTTTAGCTAGACTCACAGTGTATACTATTCATTAACTTGTCATAACTAGACATTAGAATCATCTGATGGAATCAAAAACCTTCACAGCAGGTGTGTTTGCACTGTTTTAGCCGGGGCTGCTGAAGAAGGTGCAGGGGATGGGCTGGTATCTGGATGAAGCTAACCTGGCTCAGGTGTCCACCAACATCCTGGACTTTGAGGTCACTCCGCTCCACACCGTTTATGAGGAAATCTGCAGTGACGCAAGGGTGATTCAGTGACCTGGCTCAATGATTCAGTGTGAACTCTAGATTGATTCAGATTAATTTAGGATTCATTTGCGTATGCGCGTGTGTTTTTGCATTCAGGAGTTGAACCTGTCGGTGGTTGGCTCTCAGATTGTCGGTCTGATTCCTCTGAAGGCGGTGCTGGACTGCGCAGAATTTTATATCCAGAAAGAGAAACTCTTCATCTTAGAAGAGGAGCACAAAGTGCGGCTGGTGAGTGACTCGGGTCAGATCATATCATAAGCAGTTGGTTTATGAATGCCAGTAACACTGTAGTGTTCCTTTCCTGTGTGTGTGTGTGTGTGTTCAGGTCATTAGTAAACTGGGTTTGGACTCTCTGGGGCTGTTTGTTCCTAAAGAGAGAATCATAGAGTGAGTCGGTGCATTTATTACACTTTATGTTAAAATGCTCATTTTTTTTTAATATTTAGATATAAATTAATGGTACATATTGTCACAGGATGGATGAAGTTTGTGGAATGTTTTAGCCACCTTGCTGTAACATAAACGTTGCTGTTTTATTGTATTTATTGCTAAACGGCTACGTTCTGATTGGTCGAATCTGTATACAGGTACATGGTAGAAGCCAATCAGATCGAGGGACTGTTGGCATCTCTTTCTCTGCGCCAATTTGTCCAAAGTGTCGGTGCTCGAACCCCGGCACCTGGAGGGGGCTCTGTTTCCGCAGCGATCGCTGCCATGGTAACAATGCCATTCCATAATGTACATGGAAAGAGTGTAGAAACTGTAAAATGAGGTTTGTGTTTAACCAAAAGTCTCTCTCTCACTCTCTCTTCCTCTTTCTCTCTCTTTATTTCTTCACTGACTCCATCTCTCCTTCATTCTCTCTCCCCACGTCTCATATCTTTCTCTCTCTCCCTCATTCTTTCCTTCTATTTACCCCATCATTCTCTTTTTATCTCTGTCTCTCTTTCTCCCTATTTCCTTCACCCTGCACATCACATCTCTTTCCCTTCTTGCCACCATTATCTCTCTCCTCATTTTTCCTCTCTGTCATCCCTCTGTTCTTTTTCTCCTTTCTGTTCTGCTCTCTCTTCTCCCTCATTCTTTTCTCCTTCATTCTCTTCTTATTCTTTTTATTGCTCTCTTCTCGCATTTCTTTCTTCTCCCTTTTTTGTGTTCTCCCTCTCTCTTCTTTCTTTCCATTTCTCTCCCTCTCTCTCTTTCTGTCCCCATTCTCTTTTTCCTCTATATCTCTTCTTTGCCTTTTCCTTCTCATTCTTTCTGTGTGTGTGTGTCAGGGCACAGCTCTGGGCTGCATGGTGGGACAGATGACATATGGTAAGAGGCAGTTCGAGGCCTTGGATGGTGTGATGCGTAGACTCATTCCTCCTTTCCACCAGGCCATGAACGCGCTGCTGCTGATCGTGGACGCTGATTCTACTGCCTTCAACAGCTACATGGTGTACACACACACACACACGTTAAAGTTGTGGAAGTTTATTATTGTGCAATTAATAATTAATAATATATCAATGCTTTTAAGGCTGCGCTGAAGATGCCCAAAAGCACAGCAGAGGAAATTCAGAGGTATGAGAACAGACTCTCATGATTATTACAAACATATTAATTAATAATCACTGATTTAACAGTCCAGACCTGCATGTTACATTTTATTCTCAATATTATTTAGGCTTATTGGTGATTAAAATGATATGTCCCTGTGTGTTTGAGCTAAACAAAAACTCTGCTTGTTTTCTTTAAGGGTGCCAATAATTCTGAAAGATTAAATTTGCAAGACAAAGTTATATATAGCGAGAGAGTGATGTAATAAAGGAGGTGGTGGTGTGTGTGGGGGGGCTAGGAGAGACAAGGCCATGCAGGACGGACTGAAGAAAGCCGTCAGCGTCCCCATGTCTCTGGCTGAGAGAGTGACGGTGCTGTGGCCAACACTGAAGGAGCTGGTGATGTACGGCAACCTGGCCTGCAAATCAGACATCCAGGTCAGAGTGAGTGAGTGAGTGAGTGAGAGAGAGAGAGTGAGAGAGAGAGAGAGAGAGAGAGAGGTAGTGGGAGAAAGAAAAGTTGGATGAAAAAATGGGGATATGGAATAAGGAAAAGAGAGAAATGTTTGCAAGAGCGTAAAAGAAACAACACATGATGAACAGAAAAATAATGTGAGAATGAAATAGCGAGAGAGAGAGATGAAAGGAGAGAGAAGGAAAAAGGAAAAGAGAAAAGGATGGAAGAAAAGAGAGAGATATAAATGTAAAATTAGAGACCAAATTATAAAAATTACAGAGAGAGAGAAAAGAGGAGAGATAGAGATGTGTATCAGTATCTGATGGGGGGTTTAAGGGTTTTGTAAACAAAAATAAGAAAACATAAAAGGGCCAAAAAGTTTCTTTTTCATTACTGAGGTTAAGGTTAGGGGTTTAGGTGCAGGTGTAGCGTCAATTAGCTTCATTAATCATTACGTCAGTGGACGGTCCTTATAATGATTGTCAATGCAATGTGTGTGTGTGTGTGTGTGTGTGTGTGTGTGTGTGTGAGTGTTTAGGTAGCAGCTAAAGCTCTGGAGACGGCGGTGTTTGGTGCTTACTACAACGTCATCATCAACCTCAAAGACATCACTGATGAGACGTTCAGGGTCGCCGTGAGTTACAGAGCAACATTTACTAAACACTTTTTTAAACAGACTCGCACCACACTTAATGCCGCGCTCTGATTGGTCAGAAGATTCGTGCTGATTTATTCGCTAGAACAGCAGCGCAGGTTTATATTAATGTGGTCATTCTAATACTTTATCGTTTCTATAGTAATAGCACATTCACCTGTCGCTGATTCGTTTCCCAGAAACGCACCACACACACACTGGTGTTTACTCCTGTATGTTAGCTGTTGTGTAACAGTGTGTGTGTTTGGTTTCAGATGGAGAAGAGAGCATCTGCGCTGCTAAAGCAGGCCACAGAGAGTGTTAATGAAGTGTTGGATGCTGGCAACAAACGCCACTGAACACACACACACACACACGCAAATGAGTATTTACTCCATCGTGCATTTATAGTAAACACACAAACTAGTGTTATAGTAAACATGCTAAGACACTCTCAACCACAACACACACACCACACAAACATGACAGCATGAAGAAGGGAAGTGTATGTTGATGTTCTACATGAGTGTAGGATGTGTGTGAGCGTAATTCTGTAACAGACACAGAACGTCATACTCTTCCACATCATGATCATTAATGGTTTTGTGTGATGAACTTAAAAATCAACACTCAGGCAGTAATCACTGTTTTGAATAAAATCATTTCACACTCTAAGTCTGATTTGTGTACTGAGTCTGATCTAGTGTTACGAGAATCACACTGACCTAGCCTTACTGTACACGCCTGTTGATCAGTAACCATGGCAACTCGGGGAGCAGAGACCTCTGGTGAGCAGGTAAGGAATTGTAGTGGGCTACTGTGACAATATTTTGATACAATTCAAAAGTTCACACACCAATACAATAAAATTTTTGTTGTTAACATCATGGCATATTTATCTATATATTCTTTTCATTACAGTTTACTAAACTGTAAACTGATATTGGTTGTTAAGCAGATAGTAAGTCAGATAAATAGAAAGACAGATAAATAGATAAAAGGCAGACCGACAGACAGACTGATGTTAAGTAACTCCCCTCCCCATTCGGTGTGATTTTATATCCAGTATAAATCCAGTATATATCCAGGAGCCAATCCTGAGTGATGCACACAGCAGGGTGTCTCGGTATAAAACCCACGCGCCGCTTAACGGAGACGCTCAGATGCGACGCGTTTCCTGTATTTAAAAAAAACGGAAGAACAAAGGGTCCGCGCGCGCCCGCTTAACATCTCAGATCATGCTTCTCATCATTTTCCTGATCAGTGTGTTAAGTGTACTGGGACCGGAGGGTCAAAGCCCGAGCGCGACGCTGCGCCCCCCGGTGACCGAGGAGAGCGACCAGTGCTCGGCCGCGTGCGAGTCCCGACAGCAGAGTAAACTGCTGCGCCTGCACTCCATCCGCTCGCAGATCCTGAGCGCACTGCGCCTCGAGCGCGCGCCGAACCTCACCCGGGACGCGGCGCGGCAGCTCGTGCCCAGAGCGCCGCCGCTGCTCGAGCTGCTCAGCCGGTACGAGAGGCAAAATGGCAGCACGGGCGAGGATTACGAGGAGGCGGAGGAGCGCGAGGAGGTCAGCACCGAGACCATAATCACCATGGCGACGGAACGTAAGCGCACTTTCTTACGAACTTGATGCAATTCGTATGAAATGAATACGCTACTGCGGCACACCGACTTCACATGAACTGGATCAACCAACAAGTTTAGCGTCTTTAGTGTTGCACTGTAGCTACAAAGCTAATGTAGCTAATAAGTAATGGAAGTTATTGGCCACCAATTAGCATTAAGCAGAACTTGGTACTCATTAACCCTGGCTCATGTGTATTAATAAAGTAGCTATTGAACACTTCAAACATAAATACATCTAAATATCATGAAAATGTATTAAGATGAACTGGACATGGCAAAAGTCAAAACAGCAGTTTTCATTAAATCTGTTTTTCCTTGTTTCAGCCCAAAGCGTATCTCACGCCAACCCCGTGCCACGGTGCTGTTTATTCTCGCTCAGCCCAAAGATTTTGCCAGACAACATCGTGAAGGCGCAGCTGTGGATCCACCTGCGACTGGGCAAAGAGGCGACGACCGTCTTCATGCAGATCTCACGCTTGCAGTCGCCCCTCTACAGCAACCCCCGGCCCACAGTCCTCTCTCTGAAGATCGACACCGACGCCCAGACCAACCCGTGGCAGAGCATCGACATGAAGCAGCTCCTACAGTCGTGGCTCAAGCAGCCCGAGAGTAACTTTGGCATCGAAATCAAGGCCTTCGACCGCCAGGGGAAAGACTTGGCCGTGACCTCCGCCGAATTGGGGGAGGAGGGGCTAGTAAGCTAATTTCATTAACATCTTCATTGCAATGATTATTATTTACATTAAAAGTAGTTTATTTTGAAGATTTGCTAGCTTTAGTCATAATTAGTTAGCTAGCTATATGTTCAGAGGGATATCTAGCTCTATTTCGCTAGCCGTCTGTCTGTTGTCACCTCCAGACCACCACATTATTGAGGAATAGATTACTAGTAGCTACTTAGAGATCCTTACAAATCTTAGGAGAATTTCTTTAGGGCGAGGTACTGTGGGGGCGGGGCCCTCCCGAAGCAGGTGAGCTGTGGGGCTGGTTCCTGTTGTGAGGCGAATAGGAACCATACACAGAAATCAGGAGCGCCGACACCAGATGACTGTTGGCATGCAGTCAATTCTGTGATCCAATCATTTGGATTTCTTGTTTCACCTTGTCATAATTAACTTGCAAATATTTTTTAAATATTTATTTTATCCAAATTAGTGTATTTCTGTGTAGAGCTACAAATCACACACTGCAAGGAGAAATAGTTGCTATTTCTTGAAATTGTAAAAAATGTTAGAAAATAAAATTGTAATAATTGTAGTTGAAATTGTAGGACTAGCCTACATTCTGGCTAACAAACAGCAAGTCTCCTGTTGCATATAGTTTGTGTCTCATGGGTATCAGCCGCTGCTATTGTTCCTTCTGGCTATGGCCTCTCAGCTGTTTTTATTTATTTTTTTAGGTCTGATGCTTGCTTCGTACTATCTTTCTTGTTAGATTAGATTAGCAAAGTGAGCTAACTGTACGAGCTGTGTACACTCATCAGATCTTCTACTTCCTTTCAAGCTTTACTTTTCTTCCTAAGGTCTCTGTACACATTTAACAAGAGGTCGTATGTGACAGAAGATGAAACCACACTTATAAGTTTTTCTTCCATTTTTGTGTCCAGCAGTAAACAGGAACTAATTGCAGGTCGGCACTAAAGTTGCGTGGGTCACAACTTTAGGGACAGTGTGCTTGTTTATGTAGCAACATGGCGCCGCCCTAAGGGGCAGTCTGTTACAATAGCACTCTATTGGTAATTACATTCTTGATTTTGTTACTCTTGATCAGAAATCTCACTTTTTTTGCTTTATGGGATAATTAAAGCAAACAAAATCCAAATTATTTGATTAATAAAGTATCCATCTGTATAATTTAATAGCAGCATTTTATGAATTACCCAGAATGTTAGTAATTGCATGTCACCTCTTTCTCCTTTTGGATCTATTTTCCCAGCAACCATTTCTAGAGGTCAAAATCAGTGAAGTGCCGAAGCGTTCCAGACGAGAATCTGGCCTGGACTGCAACGAGCGCTCTTCGGAATCCCGCTGCTGCCGTTACCCGCTCACCGTAGACTTCGAGGACTTTGGCTGGGACTGGATCATTGCACCCAAACGCTACAAGGCCAACTACTGCTCGGGCGAGTGCGAGCAGGTACACCTGCAGAAGTTCCCTCATACGCACCTGGTCAACAAGGCAAATCCACGCGGTACAGCTGGGCCCTGCTGCACACCCACCAAAATGTCCCCCATCAACATGCTCTACTTCAACCACAGAGAGCAGATCATCTACGGCAAGATTCCTTCTATGGTCGTGGATCTCTGCGGCTGCTCCTGAGATTTGCCTTCATGCCGGGATTCCCGCTTCCTGTCCCTGCCAACACTCTGTAAAAAAAAAAACCCCACTTCTGATAGAAAGTATGGCTTCGTTGGGAACAAGGAGGAATTCTGCTTCATCTCTGTCACAGTATCATTGATCTGCTCCTTAACACATTCAACTTTTATCCGTTTATAGCAAAATTTAAAGTTGTGGAATATCTGAGAAACAAGTCAGTTCCTGTTCTCACTTGTATTACTTACGCTATAACAGTCGTTTCCTCACCAGCCTCTCTTTTCTTTCTTTTGAAGTTAATAAGACAGAAAAACAGCTTGTCATGTTAGCAAGAAACTCAAAGAAGTGTAAACTCCTCTTTCCTGAAGATGTCAGAAAATGTAAAGTTAAAGCTTTACCTCTGACTGTTACAGAGCGCTGAGACTGGAGACTCCTTCCATACATGTTCATTTCTATAAATGTCTCCTTACTTTAAGTAAACATTACCATGTCAGCAATTTTGAAACCCGGTGATGTGGCGAGCCTGTCGTACAAGTCCCGGTGAAGAGCTGTTACTATAGAAACGTTTTTGTTTGTTTTTTCCTTTCTCTAAAATCCGATTTTTAGAGTTTTTGGACAATCCTGACTTTCTGAATAGGAGTTCTGAGCCGAGAGGCCATTTTCTTTGGTTTGTCCTGTTGGAAGTTGAAAGTTTATGAGTATTATAATAGTTACGAGTATTAGTTGAGCATAGCATTAACACTTCTGCTCGGTGGCAATGTAACATTATCATCGACACAAGAAAAACATGCAAAAGAAAACTATAGCAAGACTAACAGGACAGAAAATCTTAAACCTATCCTCCACCAGCAAGTGTTTTAGATGAAGTACACACAAAAAATAACAATGTTTGCTACAATATTGCGCTACAAACTTTTTTTGGGTTAAGTTAAGAGTTTTACAAATTTATTTGGTTGTACAGCGTATATAGTTTATAAGTGAATATAAACAATGAGCTGTGTTGTAAGAAAAAAGGCGATTTAAAACAAATCTGAGCAATCTATATAACACCACCTAAAGATTTATGACTATTTCGACTATATAGTGTATGTGAACAACAAACTTAAGTAGGCAGTCATTCCAGTGTCATTACAACCGTAAGTTCAGTGTTAGAGTGGATTTTTTTGAAAATACGAGTTTGTGGCAGGACCAGGATTAGGAGTCGTGTTTATGACGAGTGAGAGCTGTGTGAAGCCACTGGCCAGTTGTTGACATGAGCTGAATTGTTTTATAACCTAAAAGCACCCTGTCCTTCTCTAACCCGGACAGAACGTCCCCGCTGACCCTGCCTCAGGGCTCTTTAGAGAAATAAACATTTAACTTCCTGCCGGGATGATAAAACAGCGATTCCCTGCCCTCAGCTTGAGGACAGCGAGAGTACAGGCAGATGGTCCTGTTCTTCACTCTGTTAAAGGTGTACTGCACCAAAATGTGCCGTTAGCACAGTTAGTTCAGTCACTTTATTAGTTATCAAAGAATCACACAAATACAGCTAATGAATAGAGTTAGCAAGGTTAGCGAAATCTCAATCTCAAATCTCTAACTAATTTCTGTTACGTCTGTTTATTACTAGAAAACTAGAAGACCTGAAGCCCTCTTGATCATTTCATTCTTTTTAAGCAGTGTTAGCATCTTTAGGGACGAAGTAAAAGAAGAAAGCCCCAAGATAGAGCTAATAGTGAATAAAATGTGATGTCAGCACAATGTGAGCTGAGTAATGCTAATATATCCAGCTGAGACTTTTTATGTTGATAGTAAAGTTAGCATTTAAAAAGGCTTAAAAACACCCAAACATATCTAATAACAAAAAAAATGAAGTTAGCATTGCTAGCACAATTTCAACTACATAATGACGACCTATCTATGACTCTTATTTATTATTAAACATATTAGCCTGGGCAAGAAATGAATAAGACACGGCTAACAATGAATAAAAGACTACACTCATTATTAGCAGTGTTAGCTTTTTTTCCCCTGAAGAATGTTTCCTTTCATTTAGCAGAAGAAAGCTCTCAAAACAACAAAAGGCTAAAAGTGGGATTAGCACAAGGCTAAACTAGTATGTAGTTCTGTCTTCACTGATTATTAGCAAAGCTAGCATTTTCAAGAAAAAAGTTTCTATTTAACAGCTGAAAGAAAGTGTATAGATAGGGTATAAAACTGAAAGTAGCATAGTTAGCATTACCTTTAGCATATGTGTAGCATTCGCCTTTATCAAGTCATATCAGATACTGAGCAGTGAGTTATTGATAGTTTATAAATGATAAGCCAGGCTGTGTGAGGTCCCGATACTCTATCAGCTAATGGAGTGTTACACAGTTCTCATGGCTAACAACAAATGAAAAGAGTTAGCACAGCTCAGTAATGGTAATTCTTCATTTATTATTCATTAGCATTTCTGAGAGGAATTCGTGCTTTAGGAAGTTGCATTTCACTGTGTTGTTCACCGCTGCATGTATTCATTCAACAAGCTGAAGCAGTTAGATGTTAAAGTTCATAATGAGAACAGTTTAGGTGAGAAGTTCAGTCTGATACAAATATGGAGCAGATGGTTGTGTTAGACACTATGGCACAGAGGTGACCAAAAATGTTAATTAAAAAATATGTTGCTAACAGTGTATAAAAAGTGTTAGCACAGTCAACATCTGTTCCTTATTAGCAATGCGAGCAGAAGCTTTAATAGTTTAAGCTATGATGAGGATTTCAGTATGACTATGAAATGTGCTGTTTTCGACCAATACGCTGACTCAGCAAACACTCCAAGGCTTAGCACTTTAATGGTTACTATTAAAAATGCAGAGTTAGCATAGTTAGAATTGTGGACAAATTTGAACGAATGCATGAAACATGACTGGATTTTGTTGCATTACTGCTTCCTAACATTTTAGTCATCATGCAAATTGTTATGTTTCACATGAGGTCTTGTAGTGTTATCTGAAATAATGCCTGAATCGGAGGATCTCAACGAGGAGAACATCTTATTTTGTAACTTCGGTAGGTGTCAGTCGGTGTGCGAGTGAGAAAAAGGGAAATGCTATTTCCATCCAAGCAGCAGATGACCAGATGTTTGGCAATCTTCCAATTTAGAAAAAAACAAAAACAAAAACAAAAAAACAAACCAAACAAGTCTGTGGTCTTCTCCACTGGAGACTTTCCCCTCTTTTGTTCCCATAGTTTAGACCTTAATACATGCAGGAAGCTTAATGGGGCATCAGTAACGTTCCCATCTGTTCATTCTCATCAGAATAATTTCAGCTTATCTGAAATGTGAGTGAAATTAACTCGTGGACCTGTAATTGACTGTGTGTCTGTATGTTATGTTTGAGTCTTTTTATTTTACTTTTAACTGACATTGAATGTGGATCTTGAATGGTCATCATTGTACATGGAAATAGAACACTGATCATTAAAATGAATATACTTCCATAAATATCTTTTCATTTTAGTATTTTTTTTCTCTGTATACAAGTACCTAATATTATATATTATTATCAAAAAGCAAACAAGAAGACAAGCAAGAAAAACACCAAGAAAGCCAAGGAATTAAAAAAAAAAAACTTTTATGGCATTTGGCAGATGCCCTTGTCCAAAGTGACTCAAATTGATTTGATTTATATAATAAGCTGAGTAGTTGAAGGCCCAGCTCAAAGACCCAGCAGGAGCAGCTTTGGCAGTGCTGAGATTTGAACTCACAACCTTTTGATCAGAAGTCCAGTTTCTTTCACACTGAGCTCCTCCTTACCATACAACAGCTACCAACTAGGGATCGTGCTTCCTCCGAGACACATGAAGCCAACAACTTGTATCTTTTCAAACTACTGCATCACAGGGCAGCGTAAACCACTTGGAGGAAAGTGCTGTCTGCCTCTTCTGCATATATGCACATGATTGGCAAGTGTTTGACGGGGAGACACAGTTTGCCCCTCCCACCCAGACTGCATAGACGACTGGATCAGTATGGACTCCAGGCCATGGACAGCTGAAGCATCGTCTGGATTCTAACTCACAATCTCCCAGTGATAGAGCACCTGCAATCTTTCTGTGCAGGTGGTTCAGGTGGATGACATCTCCTGAGGAGGACGTTTTAGGCAATGTAGCTATTAAATGGCTGTTTCTACCAAAAACATCATAATCCAAGATACTCAGCACTTTGTTGAGTTGTATACTGGAGGATATTCTTTATTAGGTTTAAATCCAATGTTAAATTATTAATTGGTCCAGTCCAAATAGTTGCTCACTTTTTTGAGTAAACAAAGTACAAAACACATTTGGTAAAACCATCCACCCATCCGTTATCTATAACACTCATCCATTAAGGGTCATCGGGAAGGTGGTTGCCAATCCCAGCTGACTTCAGGCGAGAAGCGGGGTTACACCCTGGGCAGTTCTCCAATTTATCACAGAGTCGAACAAACATTCAAACTCACACCTATGGGCAATTTAGAGTAGCCAGTGGACCTTATCTGCATGTCTTTGGGCTGTGGGAGGAAACCAGAGTACCCAGAGGAACTTCTGTGCAAACTCTGTACAGAAAGGGGCCTGCAGGTTCAAACCCAGAACTCTCTTGCTGTGCGGTAACAGTGATAACCACTGCACCACCATGCCACCCATTTGGAAATCAGCTCCCATAAAATGCCTCTTTCCAGCTCTCCTGCAGTTCCTGCTCTGCCCCCTCAGTACGGCTTCATGCTGTGGTTGCATTTCAGTGTAGGACAACTGCATAATAATGATGAAAGTGTTTAATATCAGTGTTTCTTGTTAGTGGCACTGTTTTAATTATTAAAAAGCGACTCCAATGCTGTTTATGTATACAGTATTTAAAGAGATAAAGAAAGATAATAACAGTGCAGTAAAGGTTGTGTTTATGGGTTATTCTGTGTCACAAATAAGAAGTAATACAGTGTGGTTGCTTTTCTAAGAAATCTAGGGCAGGGAATCTTCTGCATCCATTTTGGAGATGAGCTACAAAATAAAATGAATCTGACGTCATGTGATGACTAAGAGTCGGATCTTGTTTACGTTAGTGTGGTGTGATTCCTGCTCCAACACGAATGAATCAACCTGATTTCGGTGTGGAAATTATTGTAACTTTATAACCCTGTTAACCCACAAGAGGTTTCTTCTCAGTGAGGGCAGAAGGCAAAATCATCTGCAGTGATTAAAGGAAAATTTGCTTCTCTGTTTTACAGCATGAAATCAGTGCATGAAATAATAAACTGTTTATGGAAGTTTTGGCTTAAAACAAAATTTCACCGGTGACATTTTGAAGAATTTCGAGCTGAAAAGGGAAAACGAACTCTGAAAGAGTGTGTTACTATTAATTTCGATGTCTTTTCCTCCTTCTCTCCCGGAAAAACAGCACAAAGCCTTAAAGTTTCAGTTTCCCGTAAACCACGTGACCACTTCACTGGGCCTTTCCATCAGCGACGCCACCTCTCGAACCTCGCGCTCTGATTGGTACGCGCGTACAGAATGTGGGCGGGTCACTTCAACACGGCGTCGTGATTGGCTGAGGCCAGTAAGGAACGGAGGCTGCGCATGTCCTCGCTCCTTCAGTGAGGTGGGGGTTCACGCGGGTCGGGGATTTGGAGCGTTAAATGTTATTATAATCGTTTTAAAAAGCCTCGAAGTTCCAACTCGAGCGCGTGAACGACACAAAGCAAGAGACCTGCAATCTTTACCGTAGCTGTCGTGGTAAGTGGAAAGCGTGAGCGTGTTAGATTAAACCATAAACAACAGCAGGATGTTTGCGTCTAAGAAGGCGGAAGTGACATTATTATTTATTCTAAGAGATTTAATCCATACACATTACGTGTTAACTTGTAATTGACATGTATTTTAACCACTTTTAGTATGATGAAACGACTTCAAAACACCGCAGTGCATTCTGGGAAACACTGCCAGTGAGGTGTGACAGTTAACCTGTGCGTGGAAATACTGCGTTAATTATATACTATTACTCTATTTTAACATTAGGAAGAAAAATTAACTGCTGTGTGTGGTGCTGTTATAGTAAAATAATCATCGACGCAGTGGTGTGATGAAGTGATCCTGTTCTTGCCCTGATTATACTCCTATTCCTTCCCACAACAATTTGTTGATTACAATTTTTTAAAATTAATTAATTAAAAAAATTTTTTTTATGGTATCTGATTTAGATATTAGTTCAGCATGAGTTGTACACCTGCTCCTATATACAGTTATCCAGGTGAACATGTGTTAGCAGCGCAATACAGCAAATCATACAGGTCAATAACTGCATTAATGTTCACATCAAACGTTAGAATGCAGAAAAAATCTCCGTGACCAGGTGATGTTTGTAACTGATCTTCACCTGTCCAGTTTGGGTGAAAGGCACCCGTGCTCACTGTTGCCTCAGATTCCTGATCTTCTGCGGTTGTAGCCCATCTGCCTCAACGTGTGTGTTCTGACATGCTTTTCTGCTTAGTACTGTTGTAAAGAGTAGTGAGTTGAGTTAACCGTAACTTTCCTGCCAGCTGAAACCGGTCAGCTCTGACCCCTCTCATCATCACACCATTCTGTGGACGTTACCTGAAGCTCTTGACCTGCATCTGCATGATCTCTCAGATCTGTCCGCAAGGCCATTTACAACGTGAGGCTGATGTTAGTTGAGGGGCTTGTTAATTTTGGCATGTAGGTTACCAGCAAAGCCATGTAAATTGTTTTCTTCTTCCCTCTGCCTAGTTCCCAGCAAGGTGAACATTCAAGATGAGTCAGTGGCTCGAGTTGCAGCAGCTGGACTCCAAGTTCCTGGAACAGGTGGATCAGCTGTATGATGACAACTTCCCCATGGCCATCCGCCAGTACCTCAGTAACTGGATCGAGAGCCATGATTGGTGAGGACGAGACAGAGTTTCATGCCCTTGAATTATTTCTAGTGCAAGTCTTTTGGAAAGGAAGGAAAGAAAAATTGTTTGAGCCTGCACTGCGATGAGGGGCTGAGATTAGTGATCTGTATATATCAACACAGACTCTAAACTCGCGCGACCTCCGGCTATATGTTACAGTTTAGTAGCGTTCTCAATGACAGTGCATTGTGGGTAATGCGCACACTTACACCTGCGTTAATTCTCAGTGGTTAAAAAAGTATGAACAATTAACAATTCACACTTAATTCACATGTTACAACATATTCAGTAAGTACTATGAACATTAATATTTACTATGAAACTTTTTTTTTAAAAGTTAAAAGAAACACCAAGAAAAACAATTTGTCATGCTAATTAAGAATCCTATTCATTTGGACCGTTTTCTTTTTTCCCCCAGTTTCTTGCTGGTTTTAACATGTCTATTTTATAAATATTAAAGTATAACTTTGTATTTATTCTAAAAATTACTCAGATTTAGACAGAAATTAGACCAATGTTGAACAGAATTCAGACCTAACTCACACTTAGAAAACACAAACATGCATTTGCAATTATTATTGTCAGTATTAAAATAATATATACACTCCTGGGCAAAAAAAAATGAGGCAAACGCAATATTGCAAAACATTAAGCTTTTAATGGTCTTTTTTCAATGGCAAATCATTGGTCAGGAAAATGAACAAGAATGAAACAAATAGATAAAGTAAATTGGTGTGGGACAACTTTTCCCTTGATTTCCTTTAAATGTTGAAGTCTTGTGGGTAAACTTGCAGACGGCTTCTTACAGAAAGATGTTGGGAACATGTTGTTCCACTCAATGTTAAAGTCTTCAAACAGAAGATATTTTGGAAAATTTTGACACCCAGACAAGTTAGTTTCAATTTTATATCATTTAAACATTTAAATCTTTTCATGGTTTTCTCTTTGTGTACCAGAAGACTATGTAAGTGAACTTCCCTGTTTCCAGCTGTTTCCCCCAACAGTTTCAGCAACGAGCAACAAAAGAAGGCCGAGGTCTCAGGAGTGCTTTTTTTACTTCTTGTTCATTTTCTGACCAGTGATTTTTGTTGAGACCATTAAAAGCTTAATGTTTTACAGCACTGGGTTTGCTTCATTTTTTTGCCCAGTAGTGTACTATGTACATCTGTACGATGTCCTACAGATGTTTTGGGGTACACAGTTGTTGGAAATCGCCTCATTCACACAGACTGATTCTTTCCCCCCGTCCTTCATGATTATTTTCCTTGCTAAACCTCCAACCTCATTGATGTGGTTGGGAAAAAAGCGCTGGTCATTTTGGGCTTTTTTTGAAAATTTTAACTTTCAATAATGGGGGAAGGCAGTGGTGGTGCAGTGGTTAGCAATGTGCACCCAGGGTGCCTTTCTGTGTGGAGTTTGCATGTTCTCCCCATGCATTTGTGGGTTTCCTCCCACAGTCCAAAGACATGCAGATTAGGTCAACTGGCTACTCTAAATTGCTCATAGGTGTGAATGTGAGCGTGTGTGGTTGTTTGTCTGTGTCAGCCCTGTGGTGGACTTGGTCGATCTGCCCAGGGTGTACCCCGCCTCTCACCCGAAGATGATGGGATTGGCTCCGGCTTCCCCGCGACCCAGATGGATAAAGGAGTATAGATAATGGATGGATGGATGGATGTTTGAGCTCAATGTGATCCTGTGGAATAGGCTTCTGGCTACCTTGATCCCAAATGCAAATGATTAGAGGATGACACAATATATAGAAACATTTAGATGCAGAACCATCGTAATTAATTAGCTAGTTGGCTAATGTTAGTGATGAAAATATTTCCTGTCTACATGCACGTCATGCAAGCTATTTAACTAGCAAGTTAGCTAAAGTTAGTGATGACCAGAATTATTGTTTTCATGGAAAATTTGAGCAGGTTTGGCTTTCGGTTAAATAAAACAGCAAAATTATTACAATGGCAATCAAGTGTCCAATACTAACATTTTACCTGTGTCTACATGTGGCAAATATGAGCTAGTTTGCTAGCAATAAGCTAGATGGCTAGCTATGTCAGATGACACAACATAGGGTACTACTAAATGGCATATTTATATTTACGTATTTTAATTTATTTTCATAGAACCTGGCATTTTCTTAGATTTGGGTAAAATAGCACTTTTTTGGTCATACATACTGAATGATATTGATCAATTTATTATTATAAATATATATTTAATGGGTTAGAATCAGTTTTAAAAAAGATTTCACTGGTGTCATATTATTAGGAGTCAAACTCTTCTCAGTGGACCTTTACTGTTTTCCATGTGACTAACCTGTAACCTAGAAGAAGAAGAAGAAGAAGAAGAAGAAGCCTTTATTTGTCACACACATGACAGAACAGTGAAATTCTTTCTTTGCTTATCCCAGCTTGTTAGGAAGTTGGGATCAGAGCACAGGGTCAGCCATGACCCAGAGCAGAGATGGTTAAAGGCTTTACTCAATAGTGGCCCAATAGTGGCAGCTTGATGGTGCTGAGGCTTAAAACCCTGACCTTCTAATCACAAACCCTGAGCCTTAAGTATTGGGCCACCACTGCCCTACCTGCCCTAACCTACCTGCAATGCCTATAAATCACCTCTCTCTCTTCTACTCTTTTTTTTCTAACACTTTACCAGTGTTTTACAGGACTGAAAACTCAGTGGATGCAGCAGTTCAAAACTCCAGATAAATGTACCCTTAGAGCATATAGCTCCCTGCAGACGCCAACACATCCACCACAGCTAGAAGCTCCCAGGCATGCTTTTAGATAATGAAGTGGCTGAAGCCAAGTAGCTGGAACATTTGCTAAGTGGCAGAATGAGCATGTTACTGCTCTTCATTGCCACATTAGCCAACATCCTGGTGAAGATTACATAGATATAGAGAGGAATATCTATAGATGTAGTATGATGTAAGACCTGAAATGTATCATCTTTCACTCCAAACTCCAAAGGGACCAAAACAGTGGTTCCCGTTTCAGGATTAAAACCATCCAGGTATCTGTCCTTTGCTCAGTGGAAATGCATGCCTGGGATCTGCAAGGCATCTATCAGTAAACAGGACTGTTAGCTCTTCTGACATTACCCATTACAATAGGAGGGGGTTATAGCGTAATGAAACATTCCAACCCCCTGTAACAGATCTGCAGTTTTCCTCATACAGAGCATATCAGATGACCCTTTGTTCTTATACAAAATCAACACCAGGTGAGATCTGCAGTGAAATTCCACCTTTTACTGTCAAGGCACCATACCGGGGCCTGAGTCAAATATATAGAACGTATGAAACAAGTAATTTTTACATGTTTTTGCACCACGAAACTAGGCTTGTTTGATGAATCAGGCTTTTCCTATTACTTCAGTGTTTCTGGCACTAATAAGAAGCTAGTGTCCCCCATCACCAGTGCTGCCATCTGAATAATTACACACTGAGGGACATGAAATTCTCTTAGACGATTGGTCACCTCTGAAGCCATTTTGCTTTTGTTCTGGATAATTATTTGAAATGAAATAAAGGACAGCATCCAAATTACAATATGTTAAATAGGTATTTCTCAGATCTTCAGTTCTTGAGTTATGGCACCTTCTCTAGGTAATAGTAATTAACATAGGTACAACATGCCCACTTCCATAACAGCAGTACATTTATGCCACAGTCACAAAAGAAAAAATCCTTAAAAGAAATCTTGAGTAATGTTTCTTATAATATATTACAGCTTGCAACCAAAGGAACAAAACTATTTTTAATGTTGTAACAATGCTTAATGTGAAAGTACATTAAGCCAGTGACACCATTAGTGTTAGAAACTACCTGGTAACTGGAAAATGGGCACTGAATGGGTGCATCAAATCCAATCAATACTGCAATCTCCACACTGCTTTCTGCATAGGCAAGCATCTTAAGTGCCCAGGGCATTTACAATGCTTCAGTTTCTCTCTTACATACAACTTGATCTTTTTTCACTTTCAATATTCCACTACAAATGCGGTGGCCTGCTATTTTTTCGTTACAGAGAGTATGGAGGATAATTCACTGTCATTGGGATGACCTTTGTAAATTATTATACAGAGCATCAGAATAAATATATTTTCTCTTAGCTTTTCAATTGAATCAAGCAAGCTCTTGATCTATTAATAAACCAATTGATCAATTCAGTAAAAATTTCAATCCAGTGACTCCACAATATACTGGAAGCTCAGTTATATTCTGTACAATCTGCTGGCCAAATCGAACCATTGGCAATTGGCATTGGTGGCAGACCATGAACCACTATATTAACTAATTGGAAAATTAATTGTGAGGTCTAGTTAAACCTACAAAACCACATACAATATGTATCAAAGAAACCCAAACTCAAGGCCTCACAAGTGAAAATGGTGCCTTAAATCACAGGTGGAAATACAGGCTTTTAATAGAATATGATCCTTCACCATCAAAACAAGAATCTCTGTCCGCTTTGTATGGAGATGAGAAAAGGTTGCTGAGCAATTCAACCACAAATACACGATAAAGTTGAATTTAATCGCCAACAGTCAAGCTGTATTGTTCTGACATGTACTGTATGATCAGATTTAATGTTACATATTTAGCCCTCTATCCCACAGCTGCGATACATACACTAAACACTGATGAAAAACACCGCTCACTAAAGTAAATTTTTAACTAGTGGTCCCCACTGATGACTTTACGATTGGAATTTGGGGTTTTAATTGTTTCTAAGTGTCCACTCATTCTTTATTCAGTTAGATATGTATTCAGTGTGTCATTTACACAGTCGTTCCATCCATCCATTATCTATACCGCTTTATCCGTCTGTTTTGCGGGGGAAGCTGGAGCCAATCTCAGTAGTCGTTTCGGGCAAGAGCCGGGGTACACCCTGGGCAGGTTGCCAGTCCACCACAGGGCCAACTTTACACAGTAGTTAATTTTCATATTCTTCAGTACTGTGTAGGATACTATGGATGCTATATAGCAGTGCTTTCAAACACCCATAATCCTATTATTTTCAATAAATAACCATAAAGCTACAACTTATTACCATAAGGTGATAATCAGAGACCTGTAGGACAAGGACACTGTTGAGGTCTCCTGTTAAGGAAACCACAAAACCTTTATTAACCATTCCAAACCATTACAAAATCAGCAGGAACTAATAGAAACCTGTAATGATTATGATGAATCTGTATTTACTTATTCATCTTCCCTGTTGGCAATCACGTCAAAGCAAAAGCTTATTCAGAACAATAGGACAATGATTAGGTTCTTGTACTACTAATACAATTACAAACTGCAAAGCACTTAGGTACGATTTACATAGGTACATGAAAGAGACATTACTCATTCTCTGGGTTACACCACCATCTCTGGTGCCCAGCCACGCCCGCTGAGTGTACAATATGGAGGAGGACCCTGTATCCATGGCGATGGTGACGTTTTGTCCCTTGATCTAATTGGTGCATAATCCGTGGCCTCAGTCGAAGCCCGCCTTTATTCAGCGCCCTCAGCCACCATTGGCCAATTTTATCGCTTTTTAGAGAAGTCAAAGCACAATCTCATTGGATTTCCGCAGTGGTGACCACGCCTTCTTTTTCATGTTAGGTTGACGTTAAGCGGAATCTGTTCTCCCTCCAAACCGACCAAAAGAGGGTCGCTCATTGCTGGTTTTGCGTAGTGGTGGATTTTGAAGCGCGTAAAGGTTGGCAATTTTTTTCTTTTTATA
>JAQMYM010000023.1:33072836-33085336 GCA_030014255.1 Parauchenoglanis ngamensis
CCCTCTCTCTCTCCCTCTCCCTCTCTCCCTCTCTCCCTCTCTCCCCCTTCTCCCTCCACTCTCCTCCCTCTCTCTCGCCTCCCCCTCTCTCACCCTTTTCCTTGTCCTTCTCAGTGACACTCTGAATGAAGGCGAAGAGCAAGAGGATGACGAGTGAAGTCATTCCAATCCCCCTGAACGTCTCAGCGAGGCCTGCACACACACACACACACAAATTAATTCCTAACTTTGCAATCAAGAATAACAAAAGACAACATCAAATCTCTTCTACAGTAAAATGGTGAATGATGAAATTCATTTTAAACACATTCATAAATTATCTGCATTAAATAAATCCACAAATTATTCAAATTATTCTCAATAATCTGTAGATTTCATCCTTTCACAGAGCTGAACTTTGAACTTGTGATTCCCGGTATATTTGTGTGTCTCTGATGGTGTAAGAACAACACAAAACCTTCTGGAAAGTGTCTGGAACTTCTTTTTGCTTTTTCACTTTTTTGCTGGAAAGTTGGATAAACGGCTGTAAGATCAGCTTGGGGAAGTATCTCTCACATCTGAGTTCATCTTTAATCTGTATTAAAGTATTTACATTACGATGGTAATCAGATGACAACTTCTGCATCTGTGAAACGAGTTTGTTCCGGTTCTCACTTGAGTTAAAACTGCTATAAAGTCACTTCCTCACCAGACTCTCTAACTCTAACCCTCTTGAAGTTAAGAACAAAAACACTCCTCTGTCCTCAAGATGTTAGAAAATGTAAAAAAAAAAAAAAAGATTAAAAAAAAAAAAATCTGGTAATTAGTGGAGCACCTACCACATGAGTTCCTGTGAATGAGCTGTTACTATAGAAACGATGCTGTATTAGAGAGAATGCATTAATATAAAGCTGCACTACTGTCAGAGGTGCTGTTATAGAAAACACCTTCTGACCAATCAGAATCCAGAACTCAGCAGTGCTGAGAGACACAGAGACACGTCAATACGACACATAATAACAAATTCACAACAAACCCTGATGTTATAAACATCTGCAAACATAATACACACAGTTACTTATTAACAATACTAAAATATTTTCTCTCATAAGCAACAGTTAAAAACCTCAGTGTTGATGAGGCTCATTGGAAAAGCTCCCACATTCACTTTGAATTAAAGTTAATTAAAAGTAAATGCCTCCTTCGTGCCCTCTGGCTGCATTAGAAAAATAAATCAGTCTCGTGTAATTAGGTTTCTATTCTCAATATCTGCTGACTCAGAGGTTTTTTCTTGCACTGAGAAATTGTATGTGTGTGTGAGACGTTTGGTGCTCATACCATAGGAGTTGGCCAGGAAGCCCCCCAGCATGGCGCCACAGCCCCTGCCCAGGCCGAGATGGAGACCCTGTAGGATTCCCTGAGCCGAGGTGCGGAGAGCGGGGGGCACAGCGGCGCTGAGGTAGGAGATACACGCCGCCCACACTGCAGCGTGGGTCACACCTGCAACATACACACACACACACACACAATTAGTGTCTGAATCTTCTGTCTACCTACACAACTGCACTCAATATAATGTAGTTAAGAGTGTTATTACTAATGCAGCAGTGAATCTTACAATACTGTGTATAAGTGATTATCATCAGGGTCGTTTTCTGCTCTCTTTAGACGAGCTTCTACAGTTTGCATTTTTATGCTATGGATAAAGTGTTAAACATAAACGTCACTCAAGTTCCTGGTCCTAAAGTGAGCAGACAGAGAAAGTGTGAGAAGCCAGAGCTTTATTCTAACACCATGTTGTCACACACTTGCTATAAACGACCATAACACACAAACTCTAATAAATCTAGGATAAATAAATCTTACAACTGATCCAGAATCAATAAATCCTACAAAAATCCAGAATCAAAAAATCCTATGACAAGTACCAAATCAAGAAATTCTACATCAGTTCCAGAATCAATACGTCCGAGAACAAATTCAGAATAGATAAATCCTACAATTAATCCAGAATCAGTAAATCCTATAAAACTTCTGAATCAATAAATCCTAGAACAAATCCTAAATTAACAAATTCTACATTTAATCCTGAATCAATAAATCCTATTAAAAAACAAGGATCAATAAATGTTATAACAAATACAGAATCAATAAATCCTATGGTGAATACTGTTTCAACAAAGCCATAAATATAAAATGAACTAATCTTGGAACAAATCCATAATGAATAAAAGCTATGAAATCCAGATAAAATCCTAAAAAAATACAGGATTAATAAATTTCACAATGCATAAAGACACTAAAAACTGAAGGTATTTTACACACAAGATCAGTAGGTGTGAAATTCTGATTCTAAAAATCTGATCTTCAGATATTATTATGGTAATCTAGCAGGAAAGATCCATTTTCTGTTAAACGCACATGTGATCAGACTAGTGGCTGCTACTGTCGTGATAAAGAGAGAGTTTTATTTAGCTAGTGTGTTTTCCTGAGATCAACGTCACATTTACAAAATCAGTAAAGACAAAAACATATCGCAACCAACGAAGGGCAGACGTGACGTCACAACAGACGCACTGACGTGCAGCAGAGGGCAAAATAAATCCAATAGCCATACTAAACAGAGAACAATTACAAAGGTCGATCTTTATTCCTGGTGATCACGCACACCGACACACACCCTGTTTATGAGCTGTATTGTGTATTACTGATTTACCCTGCAGCACCTCCATGGGCAGCACGGTCCAGGCGTTGCTCAGGTACGAGATGTACAGGTAGCGAGCCGTGTTACACGCCAGGCCGATATACAGCACCCTAATGGACACACACACACACACACACACACACACGAGTAAAAACACAAGAGCTAAACAATTTACAGATTAAAACACTGTATAATACTATATATAAAGTACACTACATAATACATTCACTGTTTAACCATATGCAGCACCGTGCATCAAAGACAGACAGTCAGACAGACTTTCTTTAAAAAAAAAAAAACACCAGAAAGACTACAAGCCACACTAACAGACAGTCTAACATACAGACAGGCAGACAGACAGTTAGACAAGCAGATAGATTGACAAGAAAGCAGAGAGACAAAAAGACAGAGGGAAAAAGACAGACACAAAGGCAAGATAAGGAGATAGACAAGCAGATAGACAGTCAAGCAAAAAAACATACAAACAGAAAAACCAACAAGAAGAGAGAAAAACAGACAGAAAGGCAAGATAAAGAGATAGATGAGCAGACAGACCGGTATGCCGTGCTTACATGCAAGAGCAATGTACAGTATGCTGAAGGTCACAAGGACAAGTAAGGTAGACAGACAGACAGAAAAGAAAATCAGGAAAAAGTATTAAATAGCGGAAGGTTTTACAGTGAACAAATTAATGAATCAAAGTTGAAAATGGAGAATATGTAAATATTTGATGGGCTGAACACCGTCACACTGCACTGTGTGATTATCACACCACATCTCCCACCTTTCACTGACCTCATACTGACCTTATATGACCCACCAGCTCGATCAGTTTGTGGCTGGTGAAGTAGGCGGCGAGCTCGGACATATGGCTCAGGATGGAACACACTCCGAACAGCGTGGGCGTGCCGTTCAGGTCCTGCAGGTGCCAGTAGAGGAAGGTGAAGACGAAGCCGTAGCCGAAACCCATGAACCAGGCGACGAACAGCACGGTACTGTAGCGCACGCCACACAGAAGCCGCAACAGCTCCATGTAGTGAAACTCCTGACCGCCAGGGGGCGCTGCGCCGTCCATCCTGCCTGAAGATTCCTGCTGGGTTTCACTCCCTCCCTGCTCCTCGGAACGCCGCACATCGAACTGGAACTGCGTGGCGACGATTAGCGCCAGCGCCATGAGCACACCAAAGACAATGAAGGCGATCTGGTAGTTCTTGTATTTGGGCAGGACGCAGCCGGTGTCACCGTCGTTGTGGTAGGAGATTTGGGTGTGGTCGATCCAGATGCCCACAAAGAGCATGGCCAACCCCCAACCCAGAGAACCCCACATCCTCTGCAGCCCGTAGCGGTCACGGTGAGTACCCAGGTATTGCAGAGTCACCTGGGAGAAAAATCACAGATTTAGCATAAGGTATGCAGAGAAATTAACTTCAGAGTTTCTAATCAATTTTGCAGACGCAACTGCAAAATTATACAAGGAAATGTTACTTAAAGCTAATCAGGTTGCATATTTTTCATAAGTCGCACAATAGACTGCAGTAGCTTACAATATAAACAATGTATCCTATAGAGAATGGAATACCCATAATGCACATTTGTTAATGATACACACCGTGTCCACAATGGTGATTGCGGGAGCACTGAAAAACTCCCCGATGATGACGACCAGCAAGATGAGAAGGAAGATGGCCTCTGCTTGTTTGTGGCTGTCGTCGCTATTATATTGGGGTTGTGATGTGGTGGTGCTGGGGTTTGGAGGTGTGGAGGTAGAGCTCATGTTACTGGAGGTTGTGGAATGAGTGTGTGTGGTAAAAGCTTGCTCAGGTCCTGCAGTAGTGATCTGAACACCTGAAGCCATGTTAACACTAACATTAGTGTCTCGCTGGAATCTGCGCTGAGAACCGAAAGCTGATTCCTGATTGGATGACAGCAGGGATACACTGGACACATGTCCAATCAGATCCCTGCGCTGCCTAGTATTATTAGCTGATGGACTAGGTAAAATGGCTGCTACAGTCCCACTGGTGGACGTTGTAGTTGGAGCTACATTCCGATTGTTGGACAATGTAGTCGGAGCTACAGTGCCATTTGTGTACGCCATATTTAAGCTAAAAGTCCCATTTGTGAAAACTACCTCTGGTGCTAATGTTCCATTAGTGGCAGCTACGGTTGTAGCTAAAGCTGTAGTTGTGCTCTGGTTCTGAGACGTGCAGGTCACTGAAGCTGGTTTCACGAATCCGATCCCACAGTTAAACACCAACCAGCAGAAAACCGAGAATAGCAACACAGCTTTGCCCTTCCTGTAGCGGTCGGCCACAAGTCCCCAAAAGGGGGCGCTGCAAAACTCAATAAAGTAGCGGATCCCTACCACCAAGCCGGACTGGACAGGCTCCATCCCCAGCTGCTTAAAGAACACAGCTAGCAAAGGGTGCAGCGAGCCATAGGCAGCATAGAAGAAGAAGTAGAACACTTTGGAGACCAGAAGGTAGCGGTTGATCCGGAGGAACATGCGGTCACAGCAGCCCAGTTTGCATTCGGAGACGGGAATGGGTGGTTTTTCCTGCTCAGAGTCGCCTGGTTCAGGTGGAGACAAAGTGGTGGGGTCACTTTGTTGGACCTCCAAGTGGAGGCGGTTAAAGTCATCAGAAATAGCTTCATTCCTTTTCAGCTCCTCCTCGTCGTCCTCCAGGATGGCCATGCGGTCATCGTGCGCCATGGCCTTTTAATCGACAGAATCCTAAAGAAGAACAAAGAACCAAGTTATCCGAGACACCAAGCTTGTAAAGACTGCTGACTTTGTACAGTAGACTTGGGTGTTCGTGTCAAATTTGTCACCACAGAGTTAAACTCACACTGCATTTTAGCTCCACAGTGATTGTGATGTCACAAAATCAACTCATGAAGCAATTTGAACCAATTATGCCCAATATGCAAAATTATTAAAGCATTACATGGTAGTTGGGAACTTTTAGACACAGAACCTGCATCTTAAACTAGTTATCTAGACATCTTTGTGAACAATTGTGATAAAATTGATGGCGACAAAATCGTGGTTGTTATGGTAACGTTGTATTACAACAGGTATTTTGTATACTGTTAACTAAATCTGAGAGGAAACGATGATGCAGTGCGAGACTCATGTGTATGAATGTCCCCTGTGTAATAATGAGGAAGGACGAAGAGATTTTGACTGTTAATAATTTTATGGTATGGATGCAACCCTAAATAATCAGTTTGTCTGGCCTAGTTGGAAGGGAATGTAAAAAGTTTGTTTGATTAGAAAACATGTTAAACACCTAAAATTAGCCTAAAAAGATAAAATGACACTTTAATTCGGCAGTTGTATTCCAAATATAAATATGACGTATTGTATACGTATAGATTAAGAAGGAGATAATTTTTTAAAGGGCGTATATAAAAGTCCATTTGTACCGCACAAAGAGACGCTAAAAATAAAATGGAGTGGAACCGAGGCGTGACTGACACCGACATAAATGACGCCACTGTCTCCGCGCACGCGACATTTGCGGAAGAGCGTGTATGTGCGCGCACTTCCGCACTAAACAGTACGCCAGTTCAGAGCACGTCACCAGCAGCCGGGTCGCCATGGCTACGCCTGCAGCCGCACACTAGCGTACTACACAGTACGGCAAAATAGTGCGTATTACAAACAGACAGGACGTTTAGAGCATTAATGGCGTTCTGTAAACGTCAAAGTTCTTTTCAGAATGATAATATTACGAGCACATGAGCGGAGAGATAACAAATCAAATCTTTTAGGAGTTAGGAATCACTTTAAAACCTGATTTGAATCATTTATTAGCACAAAATGACGGTCATGTATAGTATAGTACAATATAAAGTTTGAAGTCTAAAAAGAGAAGATTTTTATAGGCAGTTATTGTTGATCATTATACTTGCTATAACAGGATAATGAAGGGAAGAGAGATGACCTGCTCAGGCTTCTGTGTGAAAAGTTTCCTGGTGGTGTTGCTGCCTCAGGTTTCATCCGCCGGCGGAAAGTCAACTCCGAGCTGCCATTTTACACCGGTTTCTCTCTATTCTCTCTCCTCCTCCGCTCTTCATACAGACAGTGATGATGATGATGGGAGGATGTTTACCTTAACACATGTCTAAACATCACTCCTTCTATCTTTCATAATAATAACAATCAACGTCTTTCTTTCTGTTAAGACATTTTCCGGTGTATGTGGCGAACAGCCAACGTTCACCTGCGCGCGTGTTACCCGAAAGAGCAACTGTCATGTGGGCGGGGCCTGGAACAGGAACAAAAACACGGAAGTAACCGGAGGGGCGGAGTTTAACATGTCATCTATTCCTTCTAGCCTACTACTACTAATGATAATAGAGATGTAGTTATTTTATTAAAAATAATATTACTACTACTACTACTAACAACATCATCATAATCAATAACAATATAATAATAACAACAACAACAAGAACCAGAATGTATCCAAAATGTAGCTTCACAAGAGCAAAAAAAATAAAATAAGAAAGAAAAGAAGCAACATGTACAACATATACATAACATTTACAAATTTATAATATATTTTACACTGTTATATGTAATTAAATCAAAATTAAAACAATTTTTTTTTCTGCTAAATTTGGGGTTTAATAGTCCAATTCTTTTTCAGTACTTCGGCCAATAGGATCTCACTATTACATTTACTCTTCTAGTCAGCAACAAATCTATTATTTAATTTTATTAATTGTAATTTTAAAAACTATTTTAAATATTTCTGATTTACTTTAATTTCATTTTTAGTTTACTTAGTTTATTTTTTTGCTCCTATTTGAAGCCTCGCCCACATGACAGCTGATCGCTTGAGGGTCAAACACACAGCTGAACTTTGGCTTTTTGGCACACACACGGGAAAATACCTCCAGAGAAAATAAAAATCAAAATGCTACACAGTGGAAACATTTTTAAAAATATTTATTTACAATAACAATACACCTTTATTATTTATGAAAGTTTACAATCAGATACATAGATCAATAATCAACTAAATAAATATCAGAACTTTATTTTTATGTGCATCATAAATATAATTAAATTTAATGTAATTATGAGAATATATTTTTCTTTAAGCAATATTACATGCAAAATGTAAGGTAGACCCAAGACAGTTAGATATGAGGAACTACAGTGTTCCCAAATGATCCTGCATGGGAACTAAACACTTCTGTGTTCAAGAACCATGAAGAATGCAACAACAAAAAAAATCATTATATTCATACAGTTCTATTTTTGCCAGCATTGTTTTGAGGTGTGGTGCATACCCAGTTCACATTAATGCTATAAATTTCTCCTTAACAACTCTCCACTTAGTTCCTCCACTTGGATAAATCTCCATCACCACTTTGGGAGTCAGAGTCGACTGCACTGTAGACTTCAGGACCAGGAATTCTCTTAAAAGCCACCGAGGGCTCATGCAGTTTCCGTTTGAAGCATAACGTATCAATAAAAAAAAAAAAATAAATAAAAATTTGAGTTTTAATACTACAACACCTCCTTTCTGTACATGATAGCTCATCTCACTTTGATAAATTTAGTTGCTAGTTAGTAAAACAAAATGACTCAAATTGCACAAATGACTCAGATGTGTTTTGGGAAATGTGAACTTGGTTTTACTTTTGGGAATTAAAGTATACTTAAAAAATGAAAATAAACATTTAAATAAGTTAGCACATTAGAAAGAGGTATTTGAAGATCTGTCTTGCATTTCTGTACATTTTTTTCAGGTTAAAATTTATAGCCAGATTTTGCAATAATTGGTAAAGTAAAATGTGAAAAATCTCAGTCCTGTGTGTTCCTTGTCAGTTCTGGGATTCGCACGAGGCCTCGCTGACCTCCGTCCAGTGCTTCCCTTTATTTGTTTTCTTCCTTTTCTTCTCAGCCATGATGATGGCCGCCACAACAGTGATCATCACGGTGACGGTGATGATGAGTACGGTGACCGTTTCGGCGAAGCACAGCTCGTTGTCGACATCCTGCAGCGGGTAACCATACAGCTCTTTGGGCAGGTAGCAGCTCAGGTTGTTGTAGTCGTCCAGCTGCAACCTGTGGACGCTGTGAACCTTCTGAAAAACTCTCTGCAATTCGCAGTCACAGGTCCATGGGTTCCCACGCAGGTGAATATGCGTGCTGCGTGTGTCTAAGCTGAGAAACGCCTTAAAGTCCACGTGGGTTAGATTATTATAGGTTAAATTCAGCAAGAATAGGCTAGTTAGTGGAGAAAGAACGCCAACTTCGAGTTGCTGAAGGTTGTTATTGCTCAGCCCAAGCTCCTCCAAGTTCCTTGTCATGGAGAAAACTCTATTTTTAAGAGTGTTAATTTTATTGTGATCCAAGTACACGCGGCGTAAAGTGCTAAGAGAGCTAAAGGCCCTCATGTGTATGCAGCTGATGGAATTGTGGCGCAGGTCAAGCTTCCGAATGGCGTCGAGGTTTGAGAAACTGTGTTCATTTAGGCTTGAGAGCTGGTTCTCCACCAAAGATAGCTCCCGGAGAGAAACCAAACCCAAGGAGAATCTTTCTGAGAGGACGGAAATGCGATTGCGGCTCAGGTCGAGTCTCAGGAGGAACCCGAGATGCTCAAAGGCACCGTCGTTCAGGTTGCTGATCCTGTTATCATTCAGCAGCAGCGTGTGTAGACGACGTACATCCTGAAAAGCCTGGTTCCTGATGAAGACCAAGTGATTGAACGATAGAATGAGGTGCTCTGTGTAAGGAGGGAAGGCAGAGGCCAGATCAGTGAGATTGGCGTTGGGACAGGAGGTGAATTTGAGCTCCAGGTGGCACGTGCAGTGTGTGGGGCAGGTGAAGGTGGTGTTAGAGGACGTGGACTGTGACATCAATGCCAACATCAACGACAACAACAGCAACAACGGCAGCACAGACATCCTGCTAACACACACACACACACACACACACACACACACACATTCATGTCTGAATTATTATTGTGAATAACAATTTTGCATGTAAAACCTTTATTTCTCCCTTTAAGTTTTTTCCCCTCTCGCACCTTAATAGTAATATTAGTGGAATAGTGGAATGATATCAGATAATGTTTATTAATATTAATAATGTTCTGTACAATGAGCAACATTTTACTGTAAAAAGACAGAGAACAATACAGTAAGCAGCAGAAAGAGTTAAATGTGGAGTTGTATTCCAGTGTGTTTGGGGGGTGGCGGGTGGGGTGGGGGGGTGAGGAGAGATGCTATTGTCTGTGGCGCAGCTGTTGGTTGGGCAGAAAAAAAAGGCCAGAGCTCAAGTTCATTAATATTTTAGGGAGAGCCTGGAGTGATGATAGACAGACAAAAAGAGAGAGAGATAAAGACAGAGGGACAGACAGAGATAAGAAGGGACAGAGCAAGAAAGAGAGGAAAGAAGGCAAGGGAGACAGACGTATTTATATATTTCTTTAAATTATGGTATATGAATATGATGCATAAGTAAAAATTCTATTGTGTATTATAAAGATAGATAGATAGATAGATAGATAGATAGATAGATAGATAGATCCTCAGCTTGTCGTGTTAGTGAGAAAGCGCAGTGCAGTGTAAACTCCTCTGTCCTGAAGATGCCCCAGCTTTACCTCTGACTGTTACACAGCGCTCACACTGGACACTCCTTCACACATGTTCTGTTTATAAACGTCTCCTTACTTTGAGAAAACTTCACCATGTCCATGAATTTTTTAATCTGTTTATTATTATTATAGGACCGACCGTTGTACGAGTTGCAAAAGAATAATGTATCAGAATGAGCGTATTAATATAAACCTGTAATTTGCAGCTGCAGCACTGTCACGTTCATTACCGCGAGCGTTTTTCACAAGCAGTGATTCGCCTGAGGTAGACATTAGTAAATGCACCATTAGTGAATAGCATTTTAAAGATGGCGGCCAGGGATGTACTTATTGCTTTACTTTTAGAAGGATTCACAAAAGACATCTTACAGAGCAAATTGTGCATAATGTTGTGGGGCTTAGCCTCGATTGTCAAGAACTATAAAACTGAACGTTTCTTTGAGATAAACCAATATGTAAGATAACCATTTAGCTATATTGTTATTACTTCAGGTACAAAACTATTCTGAAACATTTAAGAGTAAAAGTTCCAATAATAAGAAAAAGTTAAACAATGCTATTAGAATTTCCGTACCTGATTTCGATTTGCTCCGTGAGCTATTTCTGAAGATCGTTTGAGATTGGCCAAACATTCGCTGTGGACTTGGCGTTCAATAGAGCAAACTCTCGTTTAGTTTGCGAATGTTTTCGTTATTGAATGCACGGCAGATGTTATAGAAAATTCATCAGCACCTTCTGACCAATCAGTATCTAGAACTCAACAGCACTGTTTTATCATTCCATACTCCGTCCTAATCCTGCTCTACACATTGCCCTTGGCTAATGAAGTGCAGTCAGTAATATTGTACAGAACAGATCTAATCATCCTCTTCCTCTACATCCCTGATAAAGCCCTGACTTCTGACCTCTGAACATCTGACACACAGAGAGAGAGAGAGATCAGGATAATCTGGAGCTCATGGTCTCGACAGGCATCACACACCAGCACGCTGATGTTTCTCTTCATTCAGTCTAAAATTTCACCAAAAATCATCACACGTTTACCTCAGAGCACATACCGTTTCTGCATCTTATGTCATATCATTTGAATCACTTCTGAAGTACAAGCTCCGCCTTCAGATTCTAGGCCATGACTCCACTTGAGTCTGCTGCTAATGTGGACAGGCATCAAACTTCACAATTCCTACTCTGACTGTGTTTTCTCTGTGATTTTGGACATGTTTACAGCTAATAGTGAGTCACACAGAGTCAATAAATCTGTCTGAGCCCTCGAGCAGCTCCACCGAGCCGAGAGAGGAGAAGCACGCTTAGGTCATTACGCTAAACTGGAGGCTATACGCTTTTATTACTGTATTAATATTAATATTAGCTACTACACCCTCGTAGTTCCACTGCAAAGTTAAGACACTGAAGACACTCACACGATGTTGTCTTGCTGCATTAAGTCAAGGCATCCCTCTGGGCTCGGTACTCAGACCCCTCCTTTTCACAACAGAACATTTTAACCTTCATGGCACAAACTCTTTAAGGGGTTAAAAAATAAAATATGACGAATAACAAGGAAAATTTTAAGGAAGTCTGTATTATGATAATCTGAGGGCTATACGCTTCCCTTCGTACGAGTTTCAAACTCGTAGCTCAAGTACAGACAACAAGAGGAACAATTCAGACAATTAAATGTCCATGTACACTCATTACATTTGATGTAAGAGCGACATCATGGATGTTTCATTTTTGTCCAAATTTTTGTACCCTTAACACACCCTGACCTGGACTTTAAAAAAATAAAACACAGCACACGTCCAAGTTCATTTCCACTAAAGACTTTCAGAACACATCAAACAGCCAAACCGTGTTTTTTTTTTAAATTAATTTTATCATCCTATAACGCTTTACATGGTTTATTGTTAGGATCCCTTTTAATAATATCAACTTGAATGATTTTTTTTATTAGCTCTTTAAAATCCCCAATGCAGCTCCATCCTGAATGTTACCTAAACTCTTATAAATAAATAATGAAGAAGTGCAGAGTGGAGCTGATTGTGTCAGTCACACACTCATTCCTCTCCCTTACTTCCTCCCAAATAATCCATAATAATCCCCCCCACCACCCCCCCTCTGGGACTCTCCTTATCACCTCAAATAACCGGAAGTGGGAGTTTAGGCTGCTTACCTCGCGCTCTCTCCGGGAT
>JAQMYM010000023.1:33089337-33100081 GCA_030014255.1 Parauchenoglanis ngamensis
TCCCTCACACACAGACACGCACTCCCTCACACACACACAGAGAGACAGACACGCACTCCCTCACACACACACACACACACACACACACACACACACACAGAGAGAAAGGGCACGAGACCAAACAAACTCAGAAATGCATTACAAAACAGACTTAGCAAAAGAAAGCTATTGTGTGAAATTATCATTATTGTCTAGGAAATGGAACAACAACAATGTGTCAGATGAAGTGTGTGTGTGTGTGTGTGTGTTAGATAATTCTGTGAGTAGATTGTAGGTCACTGGTGCTCATGCTTGGCTGAGCAGGGCAGCTCTATTCTCTTAACTGAAAGCTCTGACCCAAAAAAACCTACACACACACACACACACACACACACACACACACACACACACACACAAACATATTCAATAAACCAGGACTGCCCACCAGCCATAGAGGACTGAACTCTGCTTTCTCTGCTTTTATCACTACAAATTATTAGTTTTTTTCCGTATCTTCCACTAAATAAAAACACCAGCGAGGACACAAACATGGTGTAGTGAGAAACACGAGACAGTTTTGAGCCTAATGAGGACAGACGTGTCCCGCTGGAGCCCCATAGTGTCCTGCTGCTTTGGACTCCCCACCCCTTAAGCCTTGTCCTCACGTATACGGATATTTTTGAAAATGTCGTCCTCTGGTCTACATGGGTCGCAAATGCCCTTAGAGCTGGAGAAATGTTTAAAACTCAGCTTTGAATGTTTTTGTGTCGATGGGGGGTGTGTGTTTGAGAAAAAAAAAAGAAAAAAAGAAAACAAATAACCATCACTACGTGAATCTGCCACACCCAGGAGAGCAAACTGTGTTTTTAATCTCTTTCTTAAAATAGTGTTTTTGACTATTTTCCACTAAAAATTTTCAGTAAAATCCAGCTATCTACACTTAACCACTTTATTAGGAACACCTGCACCTTCATACAGTTATCCAGTCAGCCAATTATGTGGCAGCAGCCCAATGCATAAAGTCGTACAGATACAGGGCAAGAGCTTCGTGAAGCGTGGTCTCTGTGACCTTAATCGTGGCACGGTTATTGGTACCAGATGTGTGGGTTTGAGTTCCTAATAAAGTGGATGGTGAGTGTGTGGGTCTAATGTTAACTAAGTTGAACACACACTAATGGAGTTTATTTCACATTAATGAACTCAAAACTATCTCCAGAAAGCGAGGACGCTGTGTCAAGCAGGCGAAAAAATTACGTCAAGTCAACTCGAACAATCTAATGTGAAAGGGGCGTGGCTTCCAGGGGGGTCGTTAATGAGATCCTACGCAGAGTCCATAAAGGCTGGCAGGTCTGGTGTTACTTGTTTGTTTGCTGATTCAAACTGAATAATCAATGTGAAAGTGGTTGCAGACTCTGAGATGTGGTATCCTTGGGCTTCAGACTCCTGATGGTGTATGCTCTTTACTCAGCACAAATGTGCTCTAATAAATACAATCATCAAGACAGTTGTGGCATAAAATAGGGTTTCTCATTACTTCTTACCTTTTTGTGGGTGGAGTCATGCGATTGTGTGGAATCAACCATTTCATAAACATCCAATGAGGGAAGAATGTGACCCAGTGAGGAGTTCTGATTGGTGTAGGAATAATTTGTGGGTGGTTGTTTTGAGTAAAGCTGCTGATAAGATGATGAAGATGAGGATGATGATGAGGATGATGATGTTGGCATGCCACTTTGAAATTCCCCAACTGATTTACTGCTGGACTCCACCCCAGACACGGTGGCAATGTTAAAATCCACGTGGCTACTAGCGGTGACCAGTTGGTCGATGTTGTTGCATGCTTGCCATTGGAGAGATGGGTAGATCCCATTCTGAGATCCACCACCATCCATCTGTTCTTGTTTATACAGAAAAGGGGACTGCATCTGGTTTTGGCACCAAGGCTGCTGATGTGTATTGGCTTCTGGAAACTTCACACTGACCTGTGAGACTTCCTCCAGAGTGTGTTGAGGGATCCAGTGACCATTCTGAACATCAGCTACTGCATTAACAAGTACTGAACTGTGCTGAGGGAATGAAACCTCACTAATCTGTGTTTCTGGGATCCAGCTGTGGCATTTTTGGTGTGGGGACTGAGCGCTCAAGTGCTGCTGCATCTGCTGCGACAGATGCAGAATGGGTGATGGATGTCTGGGAGGTCGGAAGGCCAAATACGGACTTGAAACAGTTGTAGGAGTCAAATCAGACACTGAGGGTGAGCTATATGGATTTGAGGAGCCCGCTACAGGGTTCACAGAGCCCGATACAGGGTCTGGGGCAGTAAAAGGAACAAGACTATCCCCATTGCTTGTCCTATCTTCCAGTAAATTGTGGATATAGGACAGGATTTCATTGTTAGTAAGCAGATCATTGAGGGAAGGTACATATTCTGGCTCCATTTCCACCTGGATCATCCTCTCATCTAGGAGCAGCAGCTCCAGATCCTCGGCATTCAATCCCAGATTTTCTAGTGCATTAAACAACTCGCTGTTGGAGCAGTTTTCTTCGTTTTCTAGTGACAGAGAATCCAATGTAACCAGCATGGGGTCAAAACTAGTTGGCACTTCAGACTTGAGAACGCCGTTTACACTGTTTGGTGCAGAATTCCAGTTCTCACGTTCTACAGATGTGGAAAAGCTGCTGGTCTCTTCCTGTTTGCTAAACAGGCTGCTGCGGTATGGCACTTTTGGCTCTGACGCAGGTTGGCAGACATAAACCGACCCGTCCTGCCTCATCATTGCACCAAGCAGGGAGCTAGGGTCCACGTCTTCTTTTGACGCTTTGTCTACTTTGGTTTTCTTGGCTTTCCCGCTCTTGCCTTTGGCCACTATGTTATCAGAGAAGCCGGGGATGGGGAAGCTGGTCTGATACAGCAAAGCTTCGCCAGTTGCAAATGTGAAGGGGAGGTGCATGGAGCGTTTCCTTAGATGCTCACCTCCTTCTTCCTCCCTGTTAGCATAGATGATAAGCATGAGAACTAAATTATGACTAAAAACAAGGTGCTTCATTTTAGAAGACTCATCTTCCCATACAATTTAAAACGGATCTGTTTGACCTGTATTTTCACCAGAACTCACCCGAGAGGCCTCTGAGTGGCGATGATATAATCGGGTTTGCCATTTTTATAGACGAGTCTGGCGTTAGCCTGCACCCATTTCCACCGGTTTTCCTTGGTGAGCAGTCGAAACACAGTCAGGCCACTTTCCCCGGTCTTAATCACTGCGAAAGCATATTCCAAACTTGTTTGCATTGCAGCTATTTTACGTTTTTATTACAATAAAGCAAAACAAACATTGCAAGTAAATCAATCAGCTCTGCTTACAATGCTGTGATTCAAACCATATAGCCTGTATGTATGTGGACGCCTAGCTGTAACACAACATGTGGTTCTTCCCGTTGGAAGCATGTGATTGTACAGAATGTCTTTGTATGCTGCAGCATTGCAATTTCCCAAATTCAATTCAGTTTTACACATATAGCACTTTTAACAATAGACCTTATCACAAAGCAGCTTTATAGAAACCCAGATACAGATTTAAAGTGAGGTTTATGAAGACATGGTTTGCCAAGTCTGGAGTGGAAGAACTCCAGTGGCCTGCACAGAGCCAAGAGCAAAAACTACATTTCCTAATTCACTCCAAAATATTCAAGTTTATAAAATAAATTGTATCCAATGGCGAGTTAGTATGAACTCATTTTACTGTGTTTTTTTTATATAATTATTCTTTACAAAAATTAGAACCAAGGCAAAGCTTATCTCAATATTTCAATATCGCAATAAGTCCTCATATTGAATATTAACTCATTAAAACTTTACTAAGAAAAAGTGTTTCAGTCCTCTATATGATCTGTAGCATTGATGATTATCATTGTCCTTCCTGTCTGTGGTTTAAAGAAAGAAAACATGTTGCTAACTTTAATATCAGAGACATTTTATGTGCAGTAAAAGCAAATATAATAAAATCAAATTTTATATGTATATATAAACTACATACGACTACATTGTACTCAAGGTCATCTTGACAGCATGAATGCCGAGGCACTGAACTTAACCAACAAGCTGTAAGCAGAGGTGATATCAGGGTGTGATGTCATTTCCTGTGCTTAAATCTCTGGATTATCATGAGTGTCTGAAGGGGGAAGGGAGAACAGGGCACGGCTGTTCCTGTGTGACTTTAAGCATTAGAAAGAAGAAAGAAGCTGTACTGAGAAAGGAACAAAAATAGAAGCACAAGAAAAAACAGATAAAAGCTTTAATCGCAGTTAAAGTGTCTTACTGCGGACGTGGTTCTCTGCACAGTACAGCATGTCGGCTGCGTGGATGAACTGGTAGCCTGAGCCTCGGACTCGTAACTCCGCTTCAGTGTAACCCAGAACTATTTTACCCCTGTAACACACACACACACACACAGTAGATCATATCAAGACACTAAACCATTTTCCCAGAACATATATACGTTAAATAAGAGCAACAGCTCAATTCAAATTTTAACCAAATATTTTACAAACATATAGCCCAAGGGAATTCAAATATAATCTCTAAAGGCCAGTTACAATAACATTTCTGCAATACATTTTCAATGAGTAGGTGGAGCAAAGTGGATGGTTAATTAGCATAAAGAAAAGCATAACATACAGAAATTTGGGTTATACTGTTAATATAAGCACACAACATCAAGCTAAAAATATATCACACACAACACTCTAGAAGTCGCATCAGTCACATGAACAATTAATATGGCACTAGAAGCAGCTAGAATTTTATTTTCAAGTGTAAATAAAAAGTTAATGCTGTTACTTGGCATCGCAGGCCATGGGAGTGAAGTCCAGCTTATGTTTGGTTCTGAAGATCATGTTCTTGGTGCGGATCTCCAAGATGGAAGGGGGTTGAAGGGGCGTGGCTACGGCAAACAGGGCCAGTTGGGGCGGGACTTGACCTCCATCGTCCAGCCGTCTGTTCTGTCCATGGAGGAACTTCAGGCGACCCTGTAGATTCAGCGCCTGGAAATG
The DNA here is from genome assembly GCA_030014255.1 of Parauchenoglanis ngamensis. NCBI lineage: Eukaryota > Metazoa > Chordata > Actinopteri > Siluriformes > Auchenoglanididae > Parauchenoglanis > Parauchenoglanis ngamensis. The sequence continues at coordinate 33,094,366 of JAQMYM010000023.1, forward strand.
TCGAGATAAAAACATTCAGCTGATGGAAGAACATTTCACAAGTCTTCAGATATCAGAAAATAAAGAATAATGGAACTGAAAAATTGTCCAATCAAACATGGTGGAATTGACAACATGCCAAAGGAAGTTTTAGAGCTGTGACATAATAAGAAATTTATTTTGCACATTTTCACAAAAAAATGCTGGCTCTCAGTTGGGTTTGGCTCTAGCACCAAAACTGAACCCCAACCAGATCTCAGGGGTGTGGGGGTGGGGTCATTTTATTGTCATTAAAAATATTCAAGCAACAAATATTATTATTTTACATTTAGCATTACAATGAAACATGATTGTTTAAAAAAGTAGACAAATTTGTGTGTGTGTGTGTTTACCAGGAAGCCAGAGGAGTTGTCGAGCAGGCAGCGGAAGCGACAGATGAAGCTCCTCTCCAGGAAGGACGAGTTCTCTGGAGGCAGCTGATCTGGTTTATACGTGACTGAAGAGGAACTGGAGACAGAACCTGCATCTGAAATGTTAAATATAGAATATAATAACTGAATTGATTTCAGGACAATATTTGATTTAGTTCTGATTGAGTCGATTCAGTGTGGTTTTGCCTGCTTCAATTCAGTTCAGTTTGATTTGGTTTAAGTCAGTTCAGTTCAGTGTTTGTGTCTACAGGTGTGTGTGTGTGTGTGTGTGTGTGTGTGTGTGTGTGTGTGTGTGTGTGTGTGTGTGTGTGTGTGTGTGTGTGTGTGAGAGAGAGATACTGACCCTGTCTGTTCTCGGGCTGTTCCTCTGCAGTAGGAGGGTTCAGAGCCCAGTGCAGATTACGCCTAAATGCCTGCTGATCCTCCGTATGGACCAACTCAAACACACATTGGTGTAGCACATCCGTCTGGAGGAACAAACGAGAGAGAGAGAGAGAGAGAGAGAGAGAGAGAGGTGTTGTGTTGTGTTGTCAATAAAGAGAGAGGAAACACAAATATCAGTGTGATTAATCACTACGATGATTGTGTGTTTGTGTGTGTGTGTGTGTGTGTGTGTGTGTGTGTGGTGAGGCTTACCTGGTGGAATCCAAGGTAATCCTGAATAGTGTGCGAGGCGTAGAATATGATCCCTTCTGAAGTGACTACTAGCACAAACCCATTAAGAGCCTGTATACACACACACACACACATTTTAAGTACTAGAACATTATTACACACATGAAAAATAAGATAAAATGTGATGTGAGGCTGTTGAATGAGACAGAGAGAGAGACAGGTAGAGAAATATACTTCTCAAGAATAGAAGATATTTGCTGTGAGTTTATAGAAGTAAATGGAGAGAGAAAGCTGTGGCTGCTCCTGTGTGAAACAGATGAATGTGTAGACGTCACCTCCCAGTAGCTACACTCTTGCCCCATACTGAGAGAACAGCACACCACCACGCTCTATAACCCGTACACTTACTACTTTTTCTTTCATTTTCTGTTAACACTGTGAGTTCTGTTTACTTACCATTATGTCATTTTATTATTATCACTGTATAACTTTACACATAATTTATTTCTTTGATAATTTTTTAATTTAGATATTTAATTGAGTTTTTTTTTATCCTTTTTTATTATCATTAGGAGTTATATTTTATGTTTTGGCAATATTGTACTTATGGTCATACCAATAAAGCTTATTGATTTTTTAAAAATGAGAGAAGAGAGCCTATTGAAGGAAAAGAAACAGAAAATGTTTTTAGTCAGCTAAAGTTAGATTTTGGAATTTTGTCCAGAGCAATTATGGGAAGAGAATGCTGAGTACTTTCATGCCTCTGAATAATAGATGTTTGTGTATGTGTATGTGTGTGTGTGTGTGTGTGTGTGTGTGGCTGCATTATTCAGGAGGGACAGAGCAAAAGTGGAACACACACACTCCTCCTCCAAATTCTCATCATCCTCATTTATCTCTCGGCTCAATTACAGAGTGTTTTATTATTGTGATTGTTTGAAATATGGCACCGCTACAGCATTAGTAACAGTTTAAAAATAAAAAGAAGAAATAGATATGTAAATGTGCAATTCCTGGAGAAAATCTTGCACTTTTAAGAAGCAAAAAGTGACAGAGAGATGAACAAAAGAGAGAAACAAATGACGGTGTGCAGATGATGAAGTGAAGCTGTTGATTGGTGGGCTGCTTTTCTGTCCGTTTTGACATCATCATTTGGCAGTTGGAATTCAAATATTTGAACGAGATTAGCGGAGGGGACTTGTAAATTTTCAGGGACAGAAAACTGAAAATGTTGATCAGAAATGCTGATATCTGTCAGTCATGTGACGGGCTCCTGATTGTCACGTGATCCCACTCCAGCACATATTTTCATGAAACACACAACTAGAAACTTCCTGATGGTTTAACAGCCACTCAGCTCTTTGTGCTTGCACTTCTATACGAGGTCGGCCATGTTGGTGTCCTGGGTCGCCATATCTGTGCCAAAATATTGATCAATAAAAGTGTAGGGTGTGGAGACCCCCACACATACACATGTGCCCACACACACACACACACACATACACACACCTGCAGCAGCAGTTCCCCCTCTGGTAGCCGTTCACCCACCAATCCTGTAGCTTTACTGTTGTCATGGTTACCGTTACTGGGTGGCAACCTCTTACTGGTGTGATTCTTTAGGGTAACTGAGAGAGAGAGAGAGAGAGAGAGAGAGAGAGAGAATAAATAACTCGTGTTATTAAATATTATATATATATAGTATAGTGTGTTATATATATTATATAAAAACGAAGTACATTTTCAGCAGTCTGTTTTTGTTTTTTGATATTTAACATGTTTTATACTTTTGGAGTTTTACTTGTGGTTTTGTGAACAGAACATTGTAAATAAACTTGCACCTGGATCCAACCGTATCTGCATGTTTCATCACAGACGTTTCTCTTTCTCCATCTGTTCATACGCAGTTCCAGGTCACGATCAGTTCAGGGATCAGTGATCCTGATTAACTCTTTAGTTAAACCTCAATTTAGTTTAGGTTAAGTCTGGGAATAAAATGTAGTTCTTCTGAATCTCTCCATCTGTCTGTCTGTCTGTCTCTCTCTCTCTTGTCAGTGTGAATGAGTAAAGCTAGAATGACAGGAGAAGTAAACTCGGGGAAGAGAGAGATGGAGAGAAGGAGGTGGAAAGAGAGAAAGCATGTTCCACATAAAATATTAACGATGCTGGTGGTTTGCAAGGTGACACACGCTGATGACATCACCAGGGAAGAGAGCACTGGATTGGCTGATGACAAAGAAGCAATTTTGCTGAAGAGCCAACAAACATTTAAAACATCACAACAGAACACACATTACTCTCTGCCTCTCTCTCTCTCTCTCTGTTTCTCTCTCTGCCTGTCTCTCTCTCTTTCTCTCTCTGCCTGTCTCTCTCTTTCTCTCTCTGCCTGTCTCTCTTTCTCTCTCTCTTTGGCTGTCACTCGCTCTCTCTCTCTCTCTCTCTCACACCGTCTCTCTGTCTCTCTCTCTCTCTCTCTCTCTGTCTCTCTGTCAATTCAATTTCAATTCAGTAAGCTTTATTGGCATGACTGTAAGTAACAAAAGCATAAAATATAACTTAGTGACGATTAAAAAAAGGAAGAAAAAAATGAAATAACTAAAGTTTTAAAAAAAGTTATACAGTGATAATAATAGAATGACGTAATGGTAAGTAAGCAGAACTCACAGTGTTAAAAGAAAATGAAAGAAAAAGCAGTAAGTGTATGGGCTATAGAGCGTGGTGGTGTGCTGTTCTCTCTCAGTATGGGGCAAGAGTGTAGCTACTTGGAGCTAATGTGAACGTCTACACATTCATCTGTTTCACACAGGAGCAGCCACAGCTTTCTCTCTCCATTTACTTCTGTAAACTCACAGCAAATGTCTTCTATTCTGTGTAACTCCTAGTTCACCACCCAGTTAGAGCACTGAGCACAGTCTGTCCTCTGGAGTGAGCGGCTCTGCCTGTGTCTGCCCTTTCAATGCCAAGCCCATGTTCACTCAGGCTGTATTTTGTCATCAAATTTTCTTAATTAAAAAAATATCCCACTTGTGATAAGTAAGCTTAGAAACAACCGTTACAAACAACAATTGAAGACTATCAATGTAAGACCTCTAAAAAATCCTCAAAAGCTTATAAAAACTCTAGCTGAACCTTGGCAGAGTTAGCCAAATGCTCAGCAAAACTGAATGACGACATCGCAACGGATGCTGCGCTGCATAAAGATATGACAAAAGCAAAGGCATCATTCAAAAGAATGAACTGGAAATAACATATGCAAAGAATATCAAATTAGCTAAAGAAAAAAAAGAATGAAAGAAAACATCATGAGGGAACAACCTGAGATGCTCTGTAGGACCCGAAGACAACACGACCTCGTGTAACCTATTATTCTTCACAGATCATCCCACTGCATGGCTCTCTGCATTACCATGAAACGTAGTGGCATCAGTAGAAGAAGGCAGATGACATTCTCACAAGGTGAGAAAAACATGAAGCTGACGGCTAACCTGTATCACAATGGTACCCTGATAGTTCAGGGAACTGAAGACAGTCTCAATAAATTTCAGAGCAAATTCAAACTCCTCAAAAGAGACACTCTAAATGATAATAGAGACCATATTAACACATTCACACAGTGAGGAAAAGAGCTTCACACATATGGATAAAACTCTCTCTCTCTCTCTCTCTCTCTCTCTCTCGCAATTCAATTCAATTCAAAGAGCTTTATTAGCATGACCATAAACGTGTACAGTATTGCTAAAGCATTGAAATGAGAGTTTCAATAAAACAAATACAGTAACAATAACAAAAAAATAAAAATAAAATAGAAATAAAAATAATAATAAAAAAAGAAATGAGGTAAAAACATATGTAGTACAATGAGTCAATGTAGAGCATAGAAATCAAGAAGCATACAGGGGTGAGTGAGTGTGAGTGAGTGTGAGTGAGTGTGAGTGAGTGTGAGTGAGTGTGAGTGAGGGTGTGTGAGGGTGTGTGAGGGTGTGTGAGTGTGTGTGAGGGTGTGTGAGTGTGTGTGAGGGTGTGTGAGGGTGAGGGTGTGTGAGGGTGAGGGTGTGAGTGAGTGTGTGAGTGAGTGTGTGTGAGTGTGTGTGAGGGTGAGTGTGTGTGTGTGTGTGTGTGTGTGTGTGTGTGTGTGTGCAGGAGAATGTTCTGCTCTGACACACAGATCATAACGACACTCACTTCCTCATCAGGTCTCTGTGGAAAATCCCAAAACAGTCTTTTTCACTCAACTTTTTAATTATCATCACAATTGTGTGACACCCCTGTCTGCCTGCCTGTCTACCTGCCTGTCTGTCTGACTGTCTGTCTGCCTGCCTGCCTGCCTGTCTGTCTGTTTGTCTCTGTCTGTCCATAAATCTGTTTCTGTATAAATCTGTATAGGTGTTTATTTATCTGTTTAGTTTTCTTTCTCATTTATTTGTTTTTTTGTTTCTTCTGTCGTTTAATTCATAAATGAATAAAATATGAATAAAATGGGTCTAATAACACCCATCTTTAAAAGCGGAGATAAATTCGACCCTAATAATTACCGAGGCATCTGTGTGAACAGTAACCTGGGGAAGGTGCTATGCAGCATCATCAACTCTAGACTCATAGACTTCCTTATGAAACACAATGTCCTGAGTAAAAGTCAGATTGGATTCATGCCAAATCACAGAACCAGTGATCATATCTTCACCCTACACACCCTG
>JAQMYM010000023.1:33102305-33120042 GCA_030014255.1 Parauchenoglanis ngamensis
GAGTTTCACTCTTGCACCCAAACAGTGAGGATGTAATGCCCTGTATGTTCCACATTGAGACAGTCAATGCTTTCATTTGAATAAGTGACAAACTGAATAAATTTACAAATACAAAAGTGTTTTAAGCTGAGATAAACCTGTAAGGAAGAAAATTAAGTGTATTATTTTGTATGTAATATAGAAAGTATATGAGTATATATAATTTTAGTATAGACAAATTGTGTGTGTGGGTGTGTGTGTGTGCATGTCTGTGTGTTTTTTGTGAGGGTTTAACTTATCAGTCTCACCCACACACACACACACACACACACATACACACACACACACAAACTCTCTTCTCCTCATCTGCTCCCTGATTCAGTACTGACAGGGAGAACAATGTTTAACACATAAAGGAAAATGGTACGGCCTGCATTTGAATCTTTGCTTCTATGTATTTTACAAAGTCAATAAATTATTCATGAGAGGTGGAGCAGGTAGATTTTTGTAACAGCTAAACAGATAGAAAGATAGAGACAGAGAGGCAGACAAATAGACAGATAGGCGCTAATGTTTCTTTAATTAGCTTTTTTTAGTCTTGATGATGTGACACTGGCAAATACCTCCATTTATCCAATGATTGATGAGATTTCAGATCTAGAACCCCAACAGAAAGTTCTAGTATACTGATAACCATACTGCAGCTCTACTGTTGTGCATATATGGAACTTTGCCATGGACGTGAGGACAAAATATACATTCTCCAGTCCCCACCCTCACACGTTCACTCAGGTTTGTTGACGGTGGAGTGGCTGACCCTCATGTCTGTGTTACCTTCTGGCTCTCCGTTTTAGTTATGCTGCCATAGCTAGCCTTGCCGGAGTTCCTGCTTTCACTCAGCACACAATATACAGTACACGGTTTTTAACCATTGTGTGACAATGAGCATACCTAATAATCCTTGTATCTCTCTCCTTCTCTCTATTTTACATATACTACTCCTGAGATACCAGTGATCCTGATGAGCAGTGATTCTGCTCTCCGAAACTACATGATCCATCCTAATTAAGTCCAATTTCAGTTGATAACTTCAACAAAATAATCTTCATGTTAAAACTGCAATGCACTTCATGCTACATAATTGTACTTTTTTGACTATATAACACAGAGTTATAGAAGCAAGTTATCTCTGGGTGTCACCCAGATGAGGATGGGTTCCCTTTTGAGTCCTGTTCCTCTCAAGGGTTCTTTCTCAAGTTGTCTCAGGGTGTTTTTCCTTGCCGTCATAGCCTCAGGCTTGCTCATTAGGGATACATTTATAAATCCATATGTTTAAAAATTGTACCCAAAATGTACATATTTCTGTGAAGCTGCTTTGTGGCAATGTCCATTGTTAAAAGCGCTATACAAACAAAATTTTAATTGAATTGAATTCAAGTAACTAAACTTTTGAGAACACTGTTGCTAGGCAACTATAAAACATAGAAGACGAGAATCACTGACACTAATGAGGAAGTAGAAATTATTATGAAAAACTGACTAAACTGACTAATAACTAAAATTACAATTGAATTACATTAATAATAAAATGTAATGTAAATCAGATAATGTCTAAAAGAGCAATAGAGAGAGAGAGAGAGAGAGAGAGAGAGACAGACAGAGATTGTAGGTCAGTGAAGTAATTGGTTTATTCTTTCCAGTGTCCTACATTTAGGCTCTCTCTCTCTCGCTCTCTCTCACACACACACACACACACACACACACACACACACATTATACACGTACATACATTATACACCCACACGCACATACACACACACACACATACACACACACGCTATAAGTACTTTAAGATGCTTCTGATTTTCATAATAAATGCATTGTCAACATTCAAAATCCACACAAATACACCCCCCTACACACACACACCTGCAGCTGGTGCTGTACTGTTTTGCATAACACTGATGTCACATTAAACATAAAAACCATTGCTTATAGCCATGCTATTGGACACTGACCGACAAAAAGGCGGAGCCTGTCAGCACAGACAGGAGGGAAGTAAATGATTTAAAAAAGTCAATAACGATCTATAAATTAATTAAAGGCAAAGCAAGGTGGGCTGCAGCTGCACTGTCCAGCACACATGTAGAACATGAACACACACACACACACACACACACACACACAGACACACACACACACACTGACCGGAGAAGAAATTCTTGGTGCGCAGGAAGCTGACGCTCAGACGCAGGATGGACAGTTTGTCTAGACTTGATGTGACATCTTCAGGAAACGGTAACAAGCGAGCGAGACGATCCAACTCTGAATTCAGACGATCACGATGACGTTTAGATGGGTTCGACTTAATGGCGTCAGCTGGAGGCTGCTTCACACTGTAAACACACACACACACACACACACACACACACACATTGATAAACTGAATAGGCCTTGCATGACCTGTTGACCAATTGAACCAGGATCAGGACTTAACTCTGGATAATGTCATCTGCCAAGTGCCAGTCTAGACAATCTATCTATCTATCTATCTATCTATCTGTCTGTCTGTCTGTCTGTCTGTCAGTCTGTCTGTCTTTATTATTTGACATTGTTTTTCACAGTAAATCATTTTAAATTTTAATGTTTATATGTCTCTAAAAATCCTAAAAATAATAGGATGCTTCTAACAATATATGTTCTATTGACATTTTAAAAAAAATAAAAAATATGATGATTATATAGGCTATTCTACATTTATACAGACTGTAACACCGGGCTCGCACCAGATTATGAAGATAAACCCCGGTAATAATAGTCTTATTTAAGGTCAACCTTATGACCTTTAGGTTATTGTTTATAAAATAAAGCGGATTCAGTCTGTGAGTTTATTTTCCTGTGTCTGGTTTATGAGTTGTGTTGTGTGTGTGTGTGTGCTGCACAACAGGGGTGTGTATTATTTTACGCGCGCGTGCGCTCACGGAGCTCCCCGGTGTGTTAATGACGGTGTAAATGAGACTAACATGTTAGTAAAGGTTTATAATATCATATTAAAAAGAAACCTAGATATAATTGGAAGTCATAGTGTGAATGTTCTGCACTTGAAAATCAACATTTAGGAATAAAATGACACGAACAAATGTGAATGTTCAGCACGCAAAAGTAAAACGTGAATAAAAAAATACTTAAGAGAGAATGGAGATTAGAATGAAATAATAATAATAAGGAAAAAAAGGTACAAAAAGTCTATATAATAATTATACTATATAAATATTATAATTATCATGGCGGTCACTAGCCAGGTGCATGTTAACCTTTTATTTTCTGACAGGATTTGGTCACTACAACTACTAAATTAAGTTAAACTAAAATAAAATATCCACCAGAGGAAAGTTTTACATTTTACGCTTTAATTAGCATTCAGTTTTGTACACGACTTATAGAATAGAATAGTTAGTAGTAGAATAGTAGAATAGTTCGTTTAGTTAAAGCACCAAATAGCCTACACATTCAACTAAATTAAGCTAAGCTAAATAGCTTAGCTTATATTGCTGATATTTATGCTAACTGTGAGGAACAAAAGACAACGCTATACTTGAATTTAAACTAGCAGATGACTTAAAATGGTGTCAGTCAGTGATAAAGAGCAACATTGCGATAGTTTAGTCTGCAGAATGAAATAAAGAAAATATAAAATAAAATGATACATAGTTGAAGTCTGTTATTCGACAGGACATGGTGTTTACTATACCATATTATTCATTAATAAACAGTGTCTAACTGAAATTAATAATAATAATAATAGTTTATATGGAGTAAAAATGCTATAATGTTGACTAAACGCGATATTTATCAATTAGCCTATATTAACACCATCCAGACAAACGTTTTTAGGCTAAATAAATAGCCTAAAATCATGTTTTTTAATCATGTTCTATCATGTTTATTAAATTGCTTATTACGGATTTAAGGATTTAGCTAATAAATATAATAAATAGTGTGTAATTTAGAAGTTTGGTAAGGATTGTTCATGTTTAGGTTCAGAGCTACACTTCTTATTCGTCATCTTAAACATGCTCATGGAGTTAATACACTTTTAATAGCGTCAGAAATCTCTAACATATTTAAATAAAGTGCTACTGATTTATGAAATCATTTAATGACTTCAGTTTTGCAATCTGGTGTTGAACTTTTTGTGCTTTATGTTTTTTTTTTTTTTAAGTTAGCCTGATATCCGTTAACAGTCTGCACACTAGATTAATTAACGCCATTCTTTTCTTCATCTTTAATTTGTTTATATAATAATCCGATAAAACAACAAGAACAAATACAAGTATAACCCACGCATGATGTGGAGATACTCACGCTTTCTGTGCGGCTTTTCTTCTTTTCCGTCCTGCGTACATGTCTACACAATTTCAAAAATTCCTCGAGTTTTAATGTTTAAAAAATGAAAGACAGGCAATTTGTGATCATTTCTCGCTCCGAATTCACTCCTGAGTCTTCAGAGCTCTCTGAGGTCAATAAACAATCACTGAGAGTATTCCTCAGATCACACACACACACACACACACACACACACACTCAATGTTTCAAAAACTATGTGTAAATGATAGTAAAGTACAATTACGCCTGGTTATTTCAGCCTCATGAGTAAAAATTTAAAATGTTATAGACTCGAAGTCATCTGGTTTTTTTGTTTTGTTTTGTTTTTTAATCAGGTGGACCTGTAAGTGCGCACGAATTAATTAACAAACTGCTCCAACAACAAAATTCATAAATAAAAATCACAAATGGGTAAAAAAAAAACACCAAAACAAACATAAACCCCAATCCACTGCGTCCCGGTGTTCTCTGTTAATTCTCTCCGCAAAACCTGGAGACAGGAAAAGGGAACGGCCCGAGCGCGCGCTCCCGACCCGGGCACCACCTCAGATCTAGTGCAGGGCACGCGCGCGACTCAGAACGACAAGGGCTCGCGAAGCATTTGGAAAAAAAAAATTGAGGTAAAAATTCTCCCGGATACACAGTGCGCGAGCGCCAGCAGAAAATCCGTCCAATCACAGCGCGCAGACGGAAACGCGCGAGCGCGCGGCATGGGGTGCTGACGGCGTAGCGCGGGTGATTACCTGCACCTGCGAGTGCGCAGTATTAATTTGTGTATGTACAACACATACCCAAACCATAACACGTTTAAAAACAGCATAGCTATGCATTTATTTATTTTTAAAGGACAGGGCGTGGCTTTGAGAACGCCACATGGTCCTGGCATGCTAGGCTAAATATCACTTTCCCATGATAAGGCTGATAAATTAAAAACAAAACAATTAAACTCTGAGAAGTCAGGTTTAAATTGTCTGTGGTGTCTAGAATAAAAACTTGAGATGTACAAAACATTAAACGTGCTGTTTGTTAGCTAAAATGTGCCTCCTTCTGAAACATACACACAATCAAAAAAATACATTCTAATTGCACTTTTCTAATTTTCCAAAACATTGTTTTTAAATTGTTGTATTTCTATTTGAAATGTTAGTATATTTTAAATATTTAGAAACTGTATACTGCACATAGCGCAGGATATAAATTCACCCCTTCTTATTTTATTTTTGTTCAAGAGGCACAATTTCTACTTCTAGATTGTGTTTGATTGAGTTTTATTTTAACTCCACTGCTGTGATGTCACCACATAAAGTATGACATCACTATGATTATTTACACTGTAACTACTTGCGTGTGTAAACACACCAGGAACACTATATGCTTGTTGTATTATTTATCACATATCACATCAGATAAAGGGTTTATATCTTTTTATTTCACTGCCTCTTGTCATGGTAGCGTTTCAGCTTTCAGTATAATCATGACTACTGAACATCAGCACTCTCGTTAGAAAGAGAGTGCTAATAATAACAACACTTTGACAAACCAGTGTGGTCATTCATTATAATAAATGCTTGTAATAATATAGATGTAAATATTGATAGACACAGCAAACACATAAGACATTTGCTAATAAAAAAAAAATACTACAATATCATTCGCAAAAAAAACAACAACAAAGGTATACAAATTTTACAAGGTGTGCAGGGACATTTACAAAAATTGCATATACTGTACTATATTTGTGAGCACTATATTTGTGAAGAGCAACAAATGCGACAAAATATAATAATAATAATAATAATAACAATAATAATAATAACAACGTAAATCATACACTGATACTGCATTTTAAAAGAGACAGATGAATCTTGTCACTGGAAAGCAACAGAAGTAGCAAGTGCTTCAATTATTATTTCAATCGTTTAACAGTAAAATTCTGCACATTTTTGGCGGATGCTGTGATGGTCTTCAGGCGAAGTTGTTTTTGGGCTGTTTGTAACAGTGCCTTGGATCAGATTTGAATAAAATGTATCAGACTCGTACATCATCACAAATTGATGGTGGAGATGTCAGGTATGCAGTCCCATTGGCTGGCATCATACACATTAAAAACCTAAATAGCTAGCAAGGTAACAATGCATGTATTAAATATAGCTAGCTGGCGAGTGTTACGCCAGGATGTTGTCACTGGAATAGCTAAACATAAACAGCTAACAGAAACAGCTTTCCCTCTATAAAAGAAATCATTTCATAAAACACAGTAGTGAACATCACCGCGGAAGCTAATCAATACATGCGAAACCTAGCTAGCTATTTCAATTTTGAAATTTGGATTAGATCCTCAACTGTCCTTTTGTAAAAACACATTCCACAACAACCACAAACCTCCTAAAGCTACACACTACACCTCAAAAATAAACATTATTTGTATTGTTTTACAATTTAAAAAGGTGCCAAGGGTGCAGTATGACACAACACTGCTAATAATATTACAAACAAGCCAAAAACACACCCTTCACCTGCCTATCATTCTGCCTATATATCAGCCATTTATAAACATCCCTTTTTGGTTTCTTAAACGATTTCTTTATTACAAGATTATTGAAAAAAAATTCAAATATCAAAATATTTTTGTGAAAGATCTTTAAGGCATCTGATGTTTGGTTCAGATTTTCATAAAACTGTTTTGCATAAAACCTTCACCTCCTCTTTCATCACCTTAATCTACGCCACAGAATTGGAAAATATAAAATCTAGGTGGGGAAAAAAGCAGAGGAGTATTTCTGTAGGCACTTAGACAAACTGCATGAGAAAGACTTGGAGTTAAAAGCACACTCTTAATTTGACCCTTGAACTGTATGGCTCTGAACAACACTAGTGGAAATGAAACATCAGCCTGTTCGCTGTCCCATGCTGGTGACTCTGAATCCAATCAAAAATATGGATGTGCACTTGAAAGCATAGTCCTCTACTACAGAGTGCACACTTCAGATGTTTGACACTCTACATACATGTGGCTACACATTAATCACACTTCAGCCAGTCTACAAAGTGGTCTGCACCCATCTCTGGTCTACAGCAAGATTCAAACTCTACACCATATGTGCATCTGATCTCAGCACCTTCTCTCCAGGGCTATCTGATCTCGATACCATCGGTGCAAGGAGATTTGATTTTGATACAATGCCTGCAGGGTTATCTGAACTCAATACCAAAATCTGCTGATTTGTCTGATCTCGATATCCAATCTGCAGGTCTACCTGAATTCAACACCAAATCTACATGTCTATCTGATCTCGACATCATCTCTGCTGGTCTTTCTGATCCCAGTACCCACTCTTGATAACAACTCTGCAGGTGTATCTGATCTTGTACTCACCCTGCAAGGAGATCTGATCTTGCTACCATTTCTACAGGGCTATCTGATCCCAATACCGACATGGCAGGGGTATCTGATCTTGATACTCGTTCTGCAGATGGAGATATGATGTTGATGCCATTTCTGCAGGGACACCTGGTTTTTTAAAACTACATTTCTCAAAACCATCTCTGCAGTCTGATCTCAAAACTATTTATGCAGTCTACATACCAATCTAATCTGATTAAAGACCATCTCTATAGCAAGTCTTCTGATCTTGATGCAGTTTTCCGCAGGAAAATCTAATCTCTAGTCTAACCTTCTTTGCACAGTGATCTGATCACTCTGTAGGGGCGTTTGATTGTCACACCATTTCCACAAAAAAGGTTTCGCAGAAGACTTCACATCTACTTCCTGATTACAATTTTGAAACCTCAAAGGTCACCTTTGCAGCCACTTCAACAACATCTAACCAATGATCAGCTCAACGCTGCAGTCACTTCCCGGTCTGGTCAAATCTCAAACGGAGCTTTTTCGCAGCCACTCGAGCAGGCTTTGAACTTGGATGCGAACTTTTCTAACCATCCAGAATAATTTCACTATGCCAGGCAACATTTGAGAACATGGTTAAAAACAGATCAGACTTAAAGTGCCCATGAAACATCTCATTCCATGTGTAAAATGATTCCCTTTTTTCCATCAGCTACCAAATCTAAGCAAACCTGCTAGGGGCTTAGCCGCTGGAGGGCAAACAAGACTTTGGTCAGAGAAGAATGGAATCATGGATGCGAAGGAACAAAAATGTCTTGGCTGTGTTTTTCACACTGCTCATGTGCGTACGCCAGTGAAGACTCTGTCCATCTGGAGTGACTCCATGTTTGAGCTGAGATCAGTCGTGTGAATTCATGTTTATGTTGGAAGTACAAAGGAATTCTAGAGTGTTTAATTAGATTTAAATGGTCTTATATGGACAATTTATTTGCCAAATTTCACACACACCCCATAGTGTAAGATGAGTCGTCGATAGTATTCTTCTGAAAATTAGAAACATTTTTCTATACCATTCCTAGGGCACTTTAAAATCAGAGCAGAACTGCAGGCAAGAACCTCAAACTGGCCTAGAGATCAAACTAGAAGTAGGACTAGCAAATAGTGGAAAGCGAAGTAAAGCGTCTGTAATCAGTCATATTTCCTTGATACTGAGGTATAAAAGCATTTCTGTTTGGTAAATTTGGTAATATGTACATGTTCATAATGCTATATTAATTATATATGGTCATATTAAAAGGCTAAAGTGTAAAAGAAGAATAAAAAGTAGGACAGCTCGCCAACATGGGATAGGAATTTGTAAATATGCAACCTGCTTTGATAAAGTCTGACATCAATATAAAGCAAAGAAAAAGAAATGTCGACGGCTGGCTTGCAGCCTGACATCTGTGCGTTTGACTCTTCATCAAAGTGTTTTCACTCTTACCACGCCACACCAGCTCTCAAAGAAATGCTGCTAACTGGCTAACCAGATTAACCAGACGTCAGCAAGCTAGCACTGAGTAATAAGCATTAATTACGATTATCAGTACAAGCAGACATGAAAATGGCTCAATGACATTTGATTAAATGTACATGAGAAAATATAAAAAAAGCACATTTAAAACGCAAACAAAAAAGCTGAATGTGTACACATATATGAAGTCCTTTATCGTGATTACCATGTTGTAATAATACATTACTATGAAGAAGATTAGGGTGAGCGACGAAAATCCTGGTTACATGTTTACGTTTCTTTGATACTCCAGATAAACTATCCGCCAAAACATCCAGTTAAAATCTTTGCCTTCTGTCAGGCGAGATGTTTCTCCCCATATTAAAACAGAGATCATAGTGTCATTGATAACTGGATGATTGGGTTGGGTGCAGGGCATTCCCCAACTCATTAAAACAAAACAAAACAAACAAACAAAAACAGGAAGGAAAACTGGAAAGATATTTCTTATTTCTGCTTCAGTTTTAGCGGTCAGTCAGGCAGTAGTTTTGGCCCCCACAGATCCAGAGCATTGCGGGAGTTATATAAATTAGACGACGCCTAACGTAACACAGCTGCAGGCTAATTCTATCTGAATTCTATTATAGTGCCAAGTCGTTGGATGCACGACACAATCTGACCTTTTTTCAGTCTTTTATTTATTTATTTATTTTTATAATCTGTCATTTTTACAGGTGTTGAGCTCACCTTCTTAAGTGCATCAAGAGAAATCTGAAGGGGAACGCATGACCAGTAAGAGGCTTTTCCCTTTTTTCCATGACTCTACTCTTTCTAAATAAATAGAAAAATGAGTGTGCGTCTTTAAAATGGCTTCCCCCCAGAATTTCATTCCCGTGAAAAAAAGCTTCCATCTTATCTACTGCATACTTCATAACAGAGCTCTAAGCAGCTCCTCTCTGCCCCACTCACACACACAAAATCACAATGACAATACACACATGCCCTGCCCACGCTCTTATGAAAAAAGAAAACACGAAGAAATGAACAAAAAAGAGAAAGAGAAAGTTCAGTTTTCTGTCCTTCGGAACTTCTTTGGGCAGGGAGTGAGCAAACAAACAAACGCAAATAAATGAAGAAATTATTGAATAAATGAGTGTGTGTGAGCAGACGTGCAGGGTATCACACGTAGTCTGTCTGACGGAACTACCAAGACATGTCCAGCCCTCCGCCTTCAATCTCGTTTACGTATTTCAGCTGCGATAAAACAGAAAGGAGAGTCTGAATATGAAGAAGCACATACGATGTCTTCACAGGGACATTCCTCCTTCCTTTCTCCATTCACAAAAAATAGCTGCGCCGAACAGGAATTCTCCATTTTAAAAACTATCATTCTGGGTGTTGTTGGTGAAGCACGGCGTCCCCCCCGTCACAGGGGTGAACTGGAATGGTCCGGTCTCCTTAACTGGACAGTTTGTGATCTGTAGGAGACAAATCAGACAGTTAGGGAATTAACAGTAAAGGTTATACGACAGAAAGAAACATTGAAAACTTGCACGTTACCTGTGTCTGGCTATTGCAGGTGAGGAAATGCTGCTGCAGATGGCATTTGACGGCACTGTCTGGTGTCACAACCGCATTGTTCAATATGTTCTCTGCATGTTTGTTTTGAAAAATATATGAGCTCTGTGCCGAATTCTGGGCCAGGAACTCTTTTGTCTTCTGGCAGGACAAATTCACCACATCCTGTCCATCTGAACCATAGCGTAAGCCATTCACGGGCACCTGCATTGCTCTCTCGAACATGCAACTGCTGATGGGCGCAGGAGTCACGCTGTTCAACAGCTCCCCCTGCTGGTTATAAGCTCCATTAGACGTCTCCATCAGTGCCCCCTGCGGCCCAAACACAGCATTAGCTGGGTGCAATAGCTCCCTCTGCTGTCCAAACACAGGATTAGATGTGTGCACAAGCTCCCCCTGTTGGCCAAAAACTGTATTACGGATTACATCAGGCTGAGGATGGGACCCTAAGCCAAAATTAGACTGCAGCATTAATCTAGTGACTGGAACTGGTTGGACATGATGATGGCCATTTGGGATGTTCTGGACACTGGGAACTTTGGGAATTTTGGGAACTTTTGGAAATGGAGGATGGCCCTGTTGAACAAGTCTCTGATTGTCTACATTCTGACTGTTGAGAGGAAACTGTCCCTTGAGGTAGGCACTTGGCGCAGGGTTAAACAGGACATTTTGGGAAAGTGAAATATTCTCGCTGCTGTGTGCCTGGGGCCCGGCCCACCGACTGCTTGGCTGGATTGTCTGATTGAGCAGGACGGAACTATGGTTGTGAATGCCTACATGTTCAGCTTGGTTCTGAAGGTTGGGCAATGTCACATTTTCTGGATAGCCCAGGTGTCCACCCTGGATGTTATTCGGAACTTGCAGCCCAAGTTCTGCTTGGTTCTGGTGGCTTGTTGCTGTCTGCTGCACCAGCCTAACCTGGTTCTGTTGCCCAGAAAGTGAAGAATCAAAAATCATACTTTCACACAGTTCCACAAATGGCTCCACAGGATTTGCCTGCTGCCCAAGAGGAATCTCTGGTTCAATATGAGCAAGTTTCATCATCCCTCTTCCTGGGCTACTTGTTTCAAGGCCCTCTGAAATGCCCAAGAGGTCATTAAGATCTCCCTGCAGCTGCAGCTCAGACAGACACTGAGGAAGTTGGTCATTTGTGTCGGTGCTACACTCCTTAAACAGCACGTCCTCCACATATGAGAAGATGTCATTGGTCAGGATGTCGTTAATCTCGATGGGCATCTCGGTGCTGCTCATGGTGTTCATTCGCAGCAGTGCATTCTCCCATTCCTTTAGCTCCTCTTGGTCAAGGGTCAGCTCTTCCAGGGTACCAGACATACTGTTGTCCCCAAAGATCTGCTGCAAGCTGTCTATCATCTCCTGCACTGTCGATTCCTCTTTGATGCCCAGAGTGCTCCTTTCTACTCCTGCCCAGGATTTTCCAGGGACGTTGAGAAGGGCGTGGCTGTCCCGGAACGCCTTTTCCAGGCAGAACTGAGAGTTGGGATCACTGTTGGACTGGTAAACAGATTCATCCTGCTTCAGCATGGAGCTCAGCAGTGAGCTTGGAGGCAGCATGGTGGGTTTACTGATCTTACCCCCTTTGATTTGGGTAGATATGTTAGTCATGTCTGGAGAAGGGGTTGTCTCGTATAAGACGGCTTCTCCAGTGGCAAAGCTGAAGGGCAGCTGCAGCTTCCTCTGACGGAGATGCTCTTCGCCTTCTTCATTGCTAGAAAGATGTGCAAGAGAGATCAAGAAAGGAACAAAGAAAAAGCAAGATAAAGATGAATTGATGCCACTCCCACACCCCATCAAACCAATCTCACCCCAAGATCTTGTTGGATGAAACTAAATTGTAAGACTCACGTTAAAGCTCTCTGTCGTGCCACGATGAAGTCTGGCCGTCCGCCCTTATAGACGAGCCTGGCGTTGGCCTGCACCCAGACCCAAGTTCCCGACTTCGTAAGGAGCCGGAAGACTGTGAAGCCACTCTCTCCAGTTTTAATCACTGAAGGAAAAAGAAAAGAATTAAGCATCAAGAAAAATAAAAAAAACAAAACTTGTCATTTACTTTATAGGTGGCTTTCAGAGGTTCATCTTAACAGTGATTAAGTTTAGTTTGATTAAGTTAGATTCATAAGTTGGTAAAAAACTTTATGTTATGGATATCTTGGCAGCATAATTTGACTCTTACTACAAAATGACTAACAAATGCACAAGCTACATCCTGGATTGTTACAAGACATACAGTTTGCTTGTGCTATAACTCACTTCTCAGGTGGTTGTCGGCACAGTACATCATATCTGCAGCATGGATGAACTGGTAACCAGAACCTCTCATACACAGCTCAATCTCATTGTAACCCAGCACCACCTTCCCCCTGCACGATGGGAGACATGCACGTTACATTATTACTATGCTTAACAAATTAACTCAACTAATAATCCTCAATTTGATAATTAGATACTTTATTAGAAATCTGAAAGAGCACTTTCCAATGACGATATACTTAACAAGGCAGATACAAGAGCTCCACCTACTGTCCATATACTTCAATAGAAAAATGCAAGCTCTTCTCCTGCTGTCCGTATACTGTATTAGCTATCTGCAAGAGCTCCCCCTACTGTCCATATATTTTATTAGACTTATGCAAGCTCTTCCCCTGCTGTTTGAATATTGCGTTAGAAGTCTGCAAGAGCTCCCCCTGCTGTCCGTATATTTTATTAGAAGTCTGCAAGAGCTCACCCTGCTGTTCGTATACTGCATTAGAAGTCCGCAAGAGCTCCCCCTGCTGTCCGAATACTGTTATATTACTTTAACACTAAATAATCTTGTTTTGTGAGCTGCAGCACTGTGAGATCACCTGGTATCGATGCCCATAGGTGTAAAGTCCAGCTTGTGTTTGGTCTGGAAGATAAGTGTCTTGCTCCGAATTTCCAAAATGGAGGGCGGCTGGAGGGGCGTGGCTATGACAAATAGAGCCAGCTGAGGGTGCACCATAGTGCCATCTTCTGCCATTTTGTTTTGGCCATGAAGATACTTCAGTCGACCATGGAAGTTCAGGGCCTGAGGTGGAGTAATAAAACATGGCCAAGGTCATTTTTTGTTCTTGGTGGTGGGTCCTGACCTCTGGACACAAACCACAGCTGTATTTGTGTACGCATTAACCTGGGTGTGCATATGTGTGTGTTTACCAGGAAGCCGGAGGAGTTGTCCAAGAGGCAGCGAAAGCGGCAGCAGAAGCTCCTCTCCAGGAAGGACGAGTTCTCTGGAGGCAGCTGCTGAGGGTTGTAATTTATGATGGTGGTGATGTCACTCTTCTTCTGTAGGGCTACAGAGAAAAGACGCATAGTGATGTGCATTATAATACAAATCAAACTGAATCCCTTTGGACTGGAATAAAAATATAGTCTTTATTTTTCCATAGAATAAAATTACCAGAGAACATATATTCAAAACTAACTTTAGATGCAGTATCATCTTGGTGTCCATAACACTAAAGAACAGATGAAAAAAAGGCTCTGATTTTGATTACAAAGATATTTTAGAGTCCTGCATTTGTGACCAGAAGGCTGTGAGTTCTAACCCCAGCTCAGTTGTGCGTTTAGAAGTGACAATTTCCTGTCTGCAATTCATTCTGGATAAAAACAAAACAAAGAAATCTAATCATGTATTGAAGTGAACACAGTACAACGCTGATGACGTCACGGGAGTTAATATGTTTATTCATGTGTATGAATGAACTGCTGACCTGCACACACAAATGTTCCTCTACATACATTCCAAACGTGTTCAGTAATGACAGCCAGATACGCTAAAGGCTCCCCCCGGTGCACACACCCACACACACACACACACACACACACACACACACACACACATACTAACGGCTTCCTTGGCCCTGTTTGTCAGAATTCATGCTCTATGAGCTGATAAATAACTCCATCTGTAGTAAACACTCCCTCCAGATTATTATCATGTACTGTTATATGGCTTTAACACTAACACACTTACACACACACACACACACACACAAGTCTGCTGCTCAGACAATGGCACAACATCGTCCCCTTGAGGCTGAGCCTCATTACACCATGCAAATTCATGAGGAAAACAGTTCAAACATTTTTATATCTTGGATTGGAAAGAATGTCCCCACATGGATACGAATATGAGACATTATGGGGACGTTATGGGGACATGTGGCAGGTCCCCACCAGAATATTTTTTAACGTAGGTAATTCACTGAGCTAAAATAATAGTAATACTGAGCTAAAATCATGACTAAAACTGGGCTAATATCAGGTGCACTGGATGTGAGTTGGGCTACAGTTTCACACTATGTGTGTGTGTGTGTGATACGCACCGTCAATGTCGTCAGTGAGCTCACCCTGCGAGGGTTTCAGGGCAAAATGTAGCTGTCTCCTGAATATGGCACGGTCATCGGTGTGGATCAGCTCAAACACACTCTGGTGCACCACATCTGACTGCACACACACACACATGCACACACGCACACACACTCATTATAGAAACACAAACATACCCCTAGTGTATACAAATACTAGACAAAGGGCACAGATAAAATACACATTTTATTTAAAGCAAGCACACACACACACACACACACACACACAAACACACACACACTCACCACTTTGTGGGATGTTTAATTTCAGCAGGACATTAAACATCACCAGTAGTAAATAATTTTCACAATGTCAGAGTTAATCTGTTACACATTGGCACCCTCTAGTGGTCAGTCTCAATAACACAAATTCACCTGTCTCGCTCTCTCCTCCATCTTGTTCTCTCTTGTCTCACTCTCTCCAGTCTTGCTCTCTCCCCTGTCTCGCTCTCTCCTCCATCTTGTTCTCCCTTGTCTCGCTCTCTCCCGTCTTACTGCTCCATGCTCTAGACTCTTGTATTCTCTTTGCTTTTATAATTTCCTGTTTTGCCATCTTTGATTTTAAGACTTCTTCACTTTTTAAAAATAAGACTGTGCGACTTCCTCCTTCTCTTTGAATACGACTCCCTTAGTACAGTAAACACATTTACTTTAAGCCCCTTAATTTGATTGAAACTCCACATTTTCTTTGATTGTAAGACTTTCCCTAATTTATTACCTTTAATTTTGAGACCTCCCCTTTTATTCTTTCATGACTTACTCGATTTTTAAAAAAACTTTTGTCTTTGATTTTGATTTGATTTGATTTTTTGACAGATCCCGCTGTTTCATCTGATTTTAAGATTTTTAAACATTTTGGGATGTCCCTTTACTTCTTTGATTAAGACTTTCCTCAGATTTTTTCTCAGACACCCCCTTCTCACTTGATTTTAAAACTTTTTTCATTTTCTATTTTCTGATATTAAGACTTTATTCATTTAATTGTATAAATTTTCTCTTCTCTTTGTTCTCAATGTTTTTTAGACTATTCCTTTTTTTTGAGTTTCATTAATTAAAACTTCTAAAATTATTTTCATTTTTGAGACCTCTCATTTTCTTTGATTTTACTCATTTATGAGTAATTTTGAGTGATGAGTAATTATGATTTAATTTTGAGTAAGACTTTCCTTCTGATTCTTCTTAAATTTTAAGATTTTACTTGTATTTTTAAAAATTTTACTTTGAAATCTTTTTTATTATTATTTTTATTTTGAGGCTTTTGCTCTGAGTAAAAGGTTCCTCATTATTTTACTTTGAGACTTCACCATTTTTCTGTATTTTTTCATCTTTTCATATTATTGGTTATTTTTTCCTCATTTTCGGTTGTTTTTGTTTTTTATTTGACCCCCTCTCTACTTGGATGTAAGTCACTGGTTGTAAGTGATGTCACGATGTCCTGCTGACCAGAGACATGACTTTAGTTCAACAACAACAATAATGTCTTTTTGTCTCTCTAGCATTAGAGTGTGTGTTGTGTCGTTAATGTAAACCACTTACAAGTGTGAATGAGAACAGCGAACTCAACATGGCAAGCGAGTCCGACTGGATTGTTGCAATATGCCATAAAAATGTGTGTGTGTGTGTGTTTGTGTGTGTGTGTGTGTGTGTGAACGCAGGTGCTACATTCAGGACATTTCAACTGAAGTGAACTCTGTGCATAACTGTGTATTACACCTGTCTCTCTCTACACCTGTTTCTCTCTACCCATATCTTTCTCTTTACCTGTCTCTCTCTCTTTCTCTCTACCTGTCCCTCTCTCTCCACATGTCTTTCAGGTTTTTCTGGTTCTCCATAAATAAAATGTATATGGTCTGTGATTTGAAAGTGGAACAGAACCAAGTGTGCCTCTTCTATTGTAAATATCATGAGCACACACACACACGCGCGCGCACGCACACACAGAACGCATGACTGTGTTGCAATCAGCAGTTAAAACACACACACCATGCTTTCACAATCTGACACTGACAAAACTGTACACTGTAATGTGCACACACACCAAGTTATTTCCGTTTTATAGAACTGTATCTAATTATTAGTAGAAATAATTAACCTTTGATTATTCTGTTAGCAAATTAGAATTTGTATGAATTAGCCTCTTTGTGTGTGTGTGTGTGTGTGTGCGTGTTCTGACCTGATGAAAGCCCAGGTAGTCCTGTATGGTAGGTGAGGCATAGAACACATAACCTTCAGCCGTTACAACCAGCACGAAGCCATTCAGAGCCTGAAACACACACACACACACCACAGTTTACAATCATACATGAAAAAAGCAAAAAGCACAAACAAGTGTGTGTGTGTGGGTGAGGAAGAGGGGGTAATAATTAGTGAGATTATGAGTCATGCAAGAGGAAAAAAAAGAGAGAGAGAGAGAGACATATATATAAACTCAGCAAAAAAAGAAACGTCCCTTTTTCAGGACTGTGTATTTCAGCAATAATGTTGTAAAAATCCAAATAACTTTACAGATCTTCATTGTAAAGGGTTTAAACAATGTTTTCCATGCATGTT
>JAQMYM010000023.1:33149879-33166506 GCA_030014255.1 Parauchenoglanis ngamensis
GAAAAAATGTGTTCACTGGGTGGAAATTTCACCATTATTTAGTCTTTAAATCAGAAAAGGGGAACAACATCACAGTACAGTGCAAGTTCTGACTTCCAGCTGAGAAAATGCTGTCATCATTCACATATTTGGTATTGAGGGAATCCAAAAGTAACGGAATGTCATCAGTCACATTACTGTCATTTTGTGGTAATTAGATTCAGTTACTGACTACATTTTTAGCAGGTAATTAGTGACTGTATCTGAGTACATTATTACAGCAACCCTCCCAACCCTGGTCCTAATCTCAGCTAATTAGCTATATGTATAGTTAGCCACCTGTGTGCCATCTGCTGTTAGCAATTAGCTGAAATGAGCAGATTTACAGATCAGATAGTCATGACTAACAAAGTCATTTAGAAACCAATCCAGTTACAGACAACAAAAATGGAGATACATGGAAATAAAAAAAACAGAGAACACTGTGTTCTGTCAGAAATAGTGACAACCATTACAGAGTTTATGAGCACAAACGGTACATCATGAATTAATAAAAAAATTCAACAACATGCCCAAAAAATATTCAGCAATAAAAAGGTTGTGTAGTTCTTACAATTCTCTCAATATGTTCTGTTATTTAAAACAATTCATTCTTAATATATGAATATTATTATAGATGTTCTTTTATATTTTTCATGTAGTACACATGAGAGATGTGTGTGTGTGTGTGTGTGTGCGTGCGCGCGCGCGTGTGTGTGTGTGTGTGTGTGTGTAGTGTGAATTCAACCCTTGATCTAATTAGATTAATGTGTTCTGGCTTGGACCTGACCGACCAACACACAGCGTCTGTCTGATCGACTCAGCTGATAGAATGTGTATGTGTCCTTAGGCCTTAGTAAATTTGACTCACCTGCCCTTGAACACCACGTGTGTGTGTGTGTGTGTGTGTATCTGTGTTCAGCAGACGTGCTTAAAAGGGTGTCTGCACTCTGTGGCTCTGCGAGTCAGGCCTCTGAGTCTTCACCTGAGGCGTTGTCTCCTCACACGCTGTTTATACAGCCACCAGCCAGGAAGCACGCACAGACACACACACACACACACAGACACACACACACACACACACACACACACACACACACTCAAATAGAATGAAACCAAATAAGAGAGAGAGGGCGGGGGAAAGCTTGGAATCTACTCAATGAGACAAAAGAAAAATAACGCAGCTAAAAGAAATGCACCATTGTCTTGCCGCTATCAGTGTTTATGTCTGGAACTTAGCCAGGACTGAGACTTTACACGAACTCTGCATTTTTATACACACACACACATACACACACTCACACATGCACACACACGCACACACGCACACACACACACGCGTCTATAGTGTTGTAACTTTACAGCACTTTGACGGTACCGTGCTCTATTTCCTGCAGTACTGTAACTTTAAACACCCAGACCCTCAGAACCGTAACGTGACTCAGTACTCCATGGAACTTCACATACTGTTTACACCGTACTGTATGTAAACTTTCTCCTATGGTAATGTAGCTTTACACACACATACAGCACACAAGTACACACACGCACACATTTACAGGACAGTAATTGTACATACATTAATACACGACACACATCAGTACAGTACAGTACTAATTTTACACAAACCCTTAGTAAAGTATTATATTATATTATATATATATAAAGTATATTTATAACTTTATAAGTTGTACCTATATACTTCTATAGCTTTACACACACATACACAAATCTGTGATTGTACACATGCTACAGAAGTACTCTATTGTAACTGTGACATATTTCTACAGTATGGTTATGTTACACACATGTGTATACACTGCAACTTGACACATACTACTACAATACTGTTGCATGACATGTGTATTGTATGGTGTGTATTGTGTATTGTATTGAAATTTCTCACAATGCTGAAGTATTGTAGCTTTACACACACTTCTACAAAACTGTAACTTTACAACAGTACTCTAAATTTGATGTATTTCTACAGTCCGGTTTTTATACACAAATTACTGTAGTAGTGTAATATTACACACAGTTCTACAGTACTGTAACTTTACATAGTGCTACAGTTACAGTAACTTTCAATGCTCTACTACAGCTCTGCAACATTACACACATAATTATAGCATGACTCTATTCAAACTTTTATGCATTTCTATAGTACCGATATGCACAACTTCAGCACTGTAACTTTACAAACAATGCTACAGTAATGTAGCTTTACAACCACTAGAGAGTACTGTAAATTTACAGCCATTAAGACAGTTGTACAAGTTTACACACACTGCTACAATAATGTACATTTATAATCACTATATTACATTACGCTAAATTTACAGTACTGTAAATTTGCAACTCTGAATTGAAATTTTACTCACACTTCTACACCAATGTAGTTTTACCCACAGATGAATTATTGTAAGCTTTTATACATTTTCTCCTTTACTACAGCTTTACAGACACTTTTACAGTGGTTTAATTTACAAATACACCTCTATTAGTACTTTAGCTTTACATACACACTGAGAAAACTAGTGTAAGTTTACATACACTTGAACAACACTGTAAATTTCACACATTGCATAAGTGTAATGCAATACAGTAATGTAACTGCATTAAGAGGGCTGTTTTGAATGCATACAGCTCTTGGCCATCTTTCTTCAACTTTTTTGTTTTGTTTTCATTTGCTGCATGTCATTTAACATGCCACATTTAAGAAAACTTCAGTATCTTCGATCACAGACCTTCGATCCCTGGGGTCTACTTCCCTGCAGCTCTAATCCAGCCGAGTTGATCTAGTTTATCAGGTGATTATCTGAGACAAAGCAGGTGTGTTGCATTAGGGTTGGAACAAGGTCGGTGACCAGTGGTGTATGGAATCTGATCTAAAAAAAATTCAAGTGTCTGCAAGGTTACCAAGTATAAACACTCATATGCACTGTAAGAAAAATTGCTGTGTTCCCGTGACAGAGACATATGGGATTCTCCAGAATAAATGTCCAGTCTGATACCTCACGGCTTGTTTGCCTCTCGAACGTCCTGTACGCCTTCGGTCTTTTGAATAAACACCATGGATCAAAATAAACACAATGATTAAATGGAGCTGAAGCGAATGTCTCTGGGCAGTTGCAGACTTGCAGTCTTAGAGAACGGGGGGTGGTTTGTTTGGGCAAAAAGGGAAAAAAAGAAAACCTTTGTGGTCCTGTGATGACTCATGTGAGTGGGATTTTTAAACAGAACCCCTGTAAAACTCCAATCGGCCATTTTAATGATTCATGCGGTGAGCGTTGCCCAGGGTTATCTGTTTTTTAGGGCTTGTTTTTGAAATTAAACAGAGATTTTCTGCTCCGTGATCCATCCAGGACCAAACCGAAGTCGCTGGAACCTTCTAAAATGATCCTGAAAGAGAATGTTTCCGCCAGCATGAGGGTGTCTCATGTACCAAAGCGCTCCTCCAGAATGAAGGCCTTTGGTTTTGGTTATGGCCATGACTCGATGATTTGACATGAAAAAAAGACTTCCCATCACATGCCTCATCCTTCAGTTTACGTATGAACGAGAGGAAGAAATGAAACGGCGAGTAAACGAAAGCGGTCACTTTGCCCACACTGTAATTAAATCAGGAACTGGCTTTCCGGTCACATGGAAGTTACGGCAGTGAATAATAATACGTTTGATCTTTCACCACATAACAATTTCCCTCCACAGAGGACCATCGATTTCTCTGATTGGTATCTCATCTTCTGGGGTTCAGACGATTGTGGTGGACTGTTTGACGCCCCTACTCTTTCATTATCCTTTGTGCAGATCATACAGATGCACACACACACACACACACACACACACACACACACACACACATCTACATGTTTTTTTTTACTCTAGAATGCTTCAAATTGCTCCTATTGAATTAATTTAATGAAAGATAATTTGACCATCATTTTATTAGGTCATTGTACTGGAGACAAATTCCTTTCTCATCTTAACACACATACCTATTTATACTGGCAAACTCTGAATGTAAATGTGGGGCATTCTAAACAGTTACTGTGCAAACACACGCTCTGTCATGCCACGCTCTGACTCGCCAAAGCCGGAAAACCGACACTGTGTTTCATCTCATGCAAACGAGGCTTTTTTAAAGCAGCGAGTGAAAATAAAGCAATGCAAACACGCAGCGTGGCGAGTGCTACACGTGTACTCATGCGTGGCAGTTGGACTGGACGCAGCTACTGCCTCTATCATGCTGAGAGCTGCGCTGCTTTATGTGTTACACTGAAATTCATTTGCATTTCCTGAAACTAATACACAGTGCTGGAAGAAGAACGTTATTCTAATGTTCTACTTTTTACTATTACAGTAGTACATGTGAATTTTTTTGTTCATTTTAAATGATTGTCGTTGGGTTCTTTTTTCTGGGGCTTAAATTTTTACTTAGGGGGGCTTGTCCACAACCATGGAGTCAACAGCCTTCAGTTAGGGAAAACGATTAAAACCTTTAGAAGAAAGTATCGGATTAAAAGGCAGGGTTTACTAGCAAACTTTAACTGTAATGAGCCGAAATTCTCAAGCGTAGCATATTACAGGTTTGGGACGCTAGAAATAAATTTTAAATAAAACATTTCAGGTTACTGTTGCTAATGTTCCCTAGATAAGCATTTTAAATTATTTAGCTAGCAGCTATGGTAAGGAACACGGCTAAATGGTAATATATGTTCAGCTAACAAAGTAAAGTAGTAAAATTAATTCACAACATGACAACTGTGACTAACTTTACATAAATCCTAATCCTAATTAGCTAATCCTTTGTTTTTCATGGATGAGACTATTCTAACATTGTGGTTGAGTCATGAAAAGGAAAGACAGAGGTCATATTGTCTTCTAAACTGGGAGAAATGAATAATATTTGCCCTGCAAACAAATGTTGTTTAGGAAGTGTAAACACAGTTCAGCCAATAGCAGTTGTTATTACTGCGGGAATGTAATTTATTACAAATCGACGCCTACCCCGTCCTCCTCCACCCCATTCTTCTTTTGGTTTAGCCCAATATTGACTTTATAGAACCTCTGATTTGCTTCAAAGGAGCAGTGAAAGGTTATTTAGGATCTTTCTCTCTCTCTCTCCCTCTCTTTCACACACACACACACACACACACACACACACACCTTTCACTGACTCAGCTATAAAAAAAACCAGAGCGGATTAGATCAGGTCTGAAATGTAAACATTAGTCAATCTTTTCTTGACTATTAACACTATATATAAAAGAGGGAGATGTATGAAAACACTTTTGAAAAATACACACACACGCATGCACACACACACACACTCGCTTGTTTTTTGTGTGTGTTAGCTGGTGCAGCAAATCCAGGTGCACTTTATTGAAAAGCATTATATAAATGAACCAGTGTTATAGATGTCACAAAGAGCACACACACACACACACGCACACACACACACACATACACACACACACACACACACACATACACACACACACAAGGAACAGAGGGCCTCATATGCACAGAAACATGCTCCATTGTTAAATTATGTTTTTGTTAATCAAAAAATAATAATAATGTTAAGGGAAAAAAAATGTATATGCACACACACACACACACACACTATTATTTCATGAGCTATTACTGATTACAGTAATAATTATCTTTACAAGACTGTAATATAATTGATGTTGATATAATCTGTTGATGTTGTTGCTTTATTATTATTATCCAAAAAACAGACAAACATCGTTTTATACCTTTATAAAATGAGTTGTTATTATTTTTATTTTGAGTCTGTTTCCTCTTAAATTTGTTTCCTCGCCTCTCTGGGATATAAACCATCACACCCATCTCTACTGTCACAGCAAAAAATAAAACAAAATGTTTAAAAGACACAAAATAAAATGGAACGATTAAGGGAAGGTAAACATGTCTACGTTCAGTTTACGCACAAATATTATCTTACTCTGACTTTTAGAAGCATGCAAGCAGGCAAAAGCCCAATGGAAGGAAAAATACTTCTGAGCAGTTGCCACAGTGACGGATTTGTTTAAACTGCAAACAAAAGTAAATCGGTCTTTATGATCAGCCGAGTCCAATTCCACTGAAAACTGCTGGTTAAATTACCAGAAAGAAAAAATTTACTGCCGCTTAAATTACACTGTGGAGGAAATCTGGAACATCATCCAGCCACTATCTGAATCTGTATCATTAAGGGCTCAGTGTGTGTGTGTGTGTGTGTGTGTGTGTGTGTGTGTGTGTGTGTGTGTGTGTGTGTGTGTGTGTGTGTGTGTGTGTGAGTGTGAGTGTGTGTGTGTGCGCGCATACATGTAAAACGAGGTCATAAAGAGTTTATAAAGAGTTTATAAGAATCATGATTTACATAATTTTAATGTTTTGTGCAGTAGTATTATATTTACAGTGTACTAATTTGATAGATAGACTAAAAGTCTTTAAATGGGAATTTTAACAATAATGATTTACAACAATAATACATAAATCAATTCACATCTAGAAATCAACTAGAATGCCACAGGAACACCTCTACACCTTTACCTTTACCTTCATAATAAAAGAAATACCAGGACCTACGAATATGCATGAATATGCAAATATATACAATTTTATTTAATAGCAGACCAAACCTGTTACCATGACAACCGCCATCTAACCATCACTAGCATTAGCTATGTAGAGGATTCTGTAGCAAAAGGTTCTGTCGCCTCGATACTTTCTAATGTTTTACACCTCACACAGGACAGGTACAGAGCCTGGAGAGTATTTTGTGACATCCTAAGTTTGGTTTAGCTGTAGCCCCGCCCACAAATCAGTTTCATACAGAAGTACAGACAGTCAGACTCTGGGGAAAAAAACCCACTGAGTTTATCCCTGTGTTACAAATTCTTCATAATAAGAGTCTGCGTTTAAGGAGAGTTGAAACATCTCAATGTTCAGAAGGATGAAATATTAAAAATATAGAAAATAAAAAGACAAATTAAAAAATAAACATATTTGGCATTTCTTGATCCAATCAATAAGTAAGTAAGTAAATAAATTGTCAGTTTCATTTACACAAAAAAATTGATGGAAATCTTAAAAAAAACCCAACTTTTTAAAGCCATTTTATCACTGTAGTCTTTACTTCAGCATTCCCTTTAAAATTATCTTTTAAGGAAAAAAAACCCTTAAGGCAATTCGAATCCCACCTCTTCTCGTATTCCGTTTGAGCTGTTGCACATAACCAATCACAATCCTGTCTGTCCTGAGAAGAGGTGTGTTTAGAAGAAAATGACACTGCCATGCTTCCTTCCTGCTCTCATTATTTTTGTAACTAATCTGACATTTCACAAACCTGTGTGCAATTTGAAAGATAATAATCCCACTCAGCATGTCTTGAGAGCACACTCTGGGTTTGTGGAGACGCAAGAAACAAGGACGCTCGTTTAACGACCAAACTGCTTCTTAAAAACTGCAGTTAAAGAATTACAGCATGGAGGGGTGTATTAAAAAAAAGAGAGACGGTCTTTATAGGCTTGGCCATACTTTGTGATTTTCATTCTCACATCCTAACAAGCCTGATGTGATTTTATACACCGTATGACAAAAAACGTATATATGATATTCACAAATCCAGCTGTGTCTGATTCAGAGATATGTCACGTTGAGGTTTTATGGACGTTCATATACTGTTCATTTACAAGCGGCAGTAAGAAAAGGCTGTGAAACACGGTGAGTGTTAAGGTTCTGAAAGCTCTGGGTCTTAAAACATTTACAGAGGCATGAAACAGGAGGGTCGGGACAAGGCATCGCTGAGACTATATGCAGTCAGAGTGTGAGAAAGCTAAATAAATAATAAACACCATGTGTTTTGCTGTCGCAGTAAAACACTAGTAACACAGGGTTACTGTCAGTTGATCGTTTTCCTGTAGCAGCATGTCTCCAGGTGTTTTATTCCTTTTACACTTAGGATTACATTTTTAACTTATTTAAGAACAACATAGTGTAGTTTGTCTCTGTTTACTCTGTTTACTAATATTACTCGAGGAACGTCGGTGAAACAGGTTAGTTCCTGTATAAAACCCTGGGGACGTGCTGTTATAGGAAAATAATCATTTACACTAAGACCAGTCGGTCACGTTATAGTGCGTATGTAACGCTGCTACACTGTTTGTGTGTTAGGAGTTAAACCTGACTTTGCTATGCTTATCTCAGTGTTGTGACCCCTACTGCTCTCAGCCAATAAAAAGAGGTGTGCTGTAGGCAAAATGTGAGTCATATCTTAGAGCGTGTGTGTGTGTGTGTGTGTTTGTGTGTGTGTGTGTGTGTGTGAGTGAGTACTTTTCCAGGTAAAACTTGGCAGCAGTTGGAGATTTAACGCGTCTCCTCACCGAATGCACCAGAGCTTTGTAAGCAACCGTCAATCACCTTTACGATGGTAATCGTCAGGGGAAAAAGGGGAATAATTTTTCCTATTCAGAGCGCTTAGTCACGGAGGCTTTGATCTCAGTTTCCTCGAGGTGATGATAACAGACAGGAAGCATCAAAAGCATGTTTACTCATCTTCACTTCACACATTCATTATTAACCGTGTTTTGAGAACTGCTTGCCTTTTGTGATAAGCGATTCTACACCACGAAGAAACTTGAAGCACACCATGCTGTGTGTCAAAATATGAAAATGAGACCAACTCCTCTCCATATATGACCATCGTTTCCAAGTCGAAAGAAATAAATTGTGCTGCATTCAAGTGCTCCTTGGAAATTTCTATTTCATGACTTTGAGGGTGTAAGTATGCGTATGTGTAAGAACAACGATGCGTGTTCAAGTTGTTTTAGAAACAAGCAATTGGAATAAACACAACATCCATCCACAAAGGCTACGAAGTTTTTTTTGCTCAATTTCACAAACATTCTTAGCCAGCTAGCTAACTTACGCTAATGTCATAATTTCTGAGAGATTTAAGTCATATTTATGAGTGTCGCTACTCCCAACCGCCAATACCATACAGCTAGGCATTATGAGCTGATTGACAGGATTAATCCGATGATTTTAAGTCATGTTCATAAATGTTCACAATTTTCTCACAGATGCAAGATAACACAAGCTACCCTAACAGGATTTCTGAGAGAAGGCACATTCATAGATGTACGTGCTAATTGTAGATAGCTAGCCAACACTACCTAACCTAAAATGTTTCTGGGAGGATCTTAAAATCATATTAATAAATGTTAGCCAACTAGCAAGCTAACCTGAGAGGATTTGTCATTGATACATTTAAGTCATGATTAATATTCTATTAATAAATTTGATTACATTGTTTAAAATCTTCTTTTCTAATTTAATTTAATCTTCATTGCCAACTGTAGCCCATAAACTAACACACAGTAACCTGACAGCTTTCCTGTGAGGAGATTTCCACAGCTAACGTTAGCTTTTTTTTGAGCTGAGGAATGAAGACTGCTGTCTTGTAATCATCCCAATCGCTACTTTGGCTAAATTTGTGTGTGTTTTATCCTTCCCTTTTTTAGACCGTTAGCATGATGTGGAAATATAATGCCCAGTTTTAAAAGGTGACTAGGAAAGTGAACGTTGCTAAATACTGAACACTACAGGAAGTGTGCGGTGAAAAACCAGCATGACTCATGGGGCAGGTCAGTGTGTGAGTGTGTGTGTGAGTGTTTGTGTGTGTGTGTGTGTGTGTGTGTGTGTGAGTGTGTGTGTTTGTGTGTGCATGTGTGTTTAATGGCAGTGCACAGCTGTTCGATTTGGCTGCAGACAGTTTTGTCCCAAATACCCCTTGGGCTGGAAATACCCTACTGAGGGCAACCACACCTACACTGACACTGAATAGCTCCACCTACTGGAGAGAAAAGACACACATACACACACACACACACACACACACACACAAACGCACACTGGTCCCACTACCTGACTATCCAATAAAGATAAAATAAAAAGTGGGTTTGGCAGAGCTTCTCTTTTTCTTCTGTTTAATTCTGTTCTTTCCTTTTTTCTCCTCCATCTCTCATTTTTTCTTCTCCTCACTCCTTACACAATCCATCTTCAGTATTGTCTCTTCACCTGTTTGTCCTTTGTTTATTTATCTCTTATCTATTTTGTATATTATTATTTCCAGTATTTTCCAGTTTTTCCAGTATTTTCTCTCTTTCCCCTTTTCTTTTCACTTTGGTCCATTGTCTTCTTTTTTTAATGCCTTACCTCTTTTCTTTTTCTCTTTAAATCTGTCCTTTCCTTTGTCTTTTTAATTTCTTCTTTTTTAACTTGACTTTTGTCTGTTATTTTTTCTTGTCATCTGCCCCTTTCTTTGCTACCTTTTATCCCTTTTCTTTTTCTCTACTGTCATTTCTTTCTTTCTTTCTTTCTCTACTCCACTTTTCATTTTTCTCTAATCCATCTTCTACCCTGCCAAAATGTTAAATGTTTCTCCCTGAACATGTAACTTTAAGACATTAATGTATTTTTGTATATTAATAATAATAAATCATTGTAATGCTTAGAAAGTGATTAAGATTAAAATGGCCACCACGCACTTCCTTTTATTCTCATTAAAAATACTAGGAATGGTTAATAAACATGAGTATGCAAATCAGAAACCTGTTCTCCTGTCAGAGTTTCGATTTATATCCTATTTATTTTTCTCACTCGTGTGTTTAACAGGAAACTAATCTGTCACGACATATGTCAATGTTACCATGACAACCACCGTTAGTGTAACACTAACATTAGCCACGTTTACTAGCTAGCACATTCTGTGAAGGAAAGTCTCATTTCAGCCTGATAATTTGCATATGAAACATGATTAGTTCACAGTTTTAATGTTTATGCTGTGACATCATAAGGTGAGTTGATCTGTAGCCCCGTTCCCAAATCAGTTTTATACATTTAGAAATGAAAGTGTGAGGTAGGCAGTGTGGTAAGAAGCCAAATTTATAGAGTCAGCATCCATGGGGAGTTTAAATCTTGATCCTGAGTAAGTTGATGTCAAAGAATCAGAGGATTCTCTCATTTCCTGTCGTCTCCTGTCCTCACGCTGCCTCGAGCTCACGATCCATCTCTCTGATGTTCCTGCTGTTCGTACACTAAATCACAGTCACACTTAGCACCAGGCCTGGATGATATTTCAGCACAGCAATGGGATGTTTAGATGTATGTGTGTGTGTGTTGTGTCAGTTTACTGCAGTTTATGTTATTGCACACACACACACACACACACACACACACACACGCATACACGCACATTGATAAGCAGATGTTAATGTCACCTTTAAAAGGCACTTTGGACCTCTGTGTGTGTGTGTGTGTGTGTATGTGTGTGTGTGTGTTGTGTGTGTGTGTGGGCTGACATGAGTAGACCCTTGTGTAAACTCTACCTCTACTCATGACATTTTCCATGACACACACACTCCATCTCTCTCTCTCTCTCTCTCTCTCTCTCTCTCTCTCCACCTGTCTGTCGCTCATTCATGGTTAGAAAGCAAACATTTCCCAGATAGAGATGGATAGAGAGGTAGAATGATAAAAAAGAGAGACTGATAGATATTAGAAACAGACAGAAAGATAGACAAATTGAGACAAACTGATTGAAGAGAGAGATCTAGAGAAAAAGACTAATAGAGAGAGAGAGAGAGAGAGAGAGAGAGAGAGAGAGAGAGAGAGGTGGCTGTTTGATCCAGAGAGATCGACAGAGTGATAGAGAAAGACAGATATCCAAAGGGGAAGAGAAACAGACAGAGGGACAGAATGATAGAGATAGACAGATGGATAATAGAGACACACTGATAGAGGGAGAGAAAGAGAAAGACTAATAGGGAGAGAGCGAGACATGAAATGAAATGGATAATAGAGATGGACTGAGAGAGAGAAAGAGCGAGTGTGAGACAGAATGAGAGACAGAGAACAGACTAATAGAAAGAGAGAGAGAGAGAGAGAGAGAGAGAGAGAGAGAGAGAAAGCGAAAATGAGGGCAGAATGAGGGGTCGGAGGGTTCGGACTGTAGTCCTGCCAGTTGCTGGATTTTTTTTCCTCTTACCTCAGGAATTATTTGTTTGCTCTTGTCTGAAGAAAGCGTTCCACAGAGGCATCATCATCACACACACACACACACACACACACACACACACACACAGAGGACATGTCAGACACTATAACTCATATTATATTACAATAAGAAGTGTTTATCTCTGTCGGAATCTGAGATTAGGAGTTGGGGTGATTGCTTTTAGGGATTATTGCTTAGGGATTAGGTGTTAGGGTTTCAGGGATTAGGGTTAGGGATTAGGGTTATGGAGTTAGAGGTTAAAGTTTAATTGATGGGGAAGTTTGTCCTTCTAACAAAAAGGCCAGGTTACAGTGTGAGCTGGCTGCCTCTTGGTGTAACACTGCCTCATTACACACCTTATTTTATTAAATACGTTTATACAGTGATATTGGCTAATTACCACACTAGCTAAAGTTTAGCTAATCCAGTCTCTGCCTCACAGGTTAACTCTAGCAAGCTAGCTATATTTAATACCTGGTTTAATGAAACTGTTAGCTATAAATAATTAGCAATTTTTGTATGTTTAGTTAAGTGTAACTCTACAGCTCGCTATATTAGCTACACTAGCTACACTAGCATATCTGATTATGTTTAGCTAACAATATCAATCACAGCTCCTTTGTTTGAACCCTAACTAGTTGATTTAATGGAAAGCAAACAGCACTGCACAATAATTTTTTTTAAAAGTCTTGCTTCATGAAACGTTTTTGCTGATTGTGACAGGTACCTACTGGGTATACACAAATATAGTTTTGGTTTTACTTCATCACATAGGAAATAGACATTAACTGAAAATAATGTATTTAGTCACGTTTATGTTTCACATAAACTATTAAATTCAACAGAATTAATTAGTATTTTGCTCCTGATTTTCTTTTGTATTCAATGTCTGGTGCATCACGTTGCAGTGTCCACCAGTAGTCAGCAAGCATTGACGGATTCCAGTTGCCCTGGTATTGTTTCTCCATCGTAGCAATGTCCTGGTGAAACCTTTCACCGTGTTCGTCACTGACAGCACCAAGATTTGCGGGGAATAAGTCCAAGTGTGAGTGGAGGAAATGAATCTTGAGTGACATGTTGCACTTCATTATCTTGTATGCTTAGAAAGCAGGATTTTTTTTTTAAATTGTTGTGCAGTATAATTAGTGAAAAGACTTATTCCCTCACTGTAACTAACATATACCTCTCTTTTAATTTTTTCTGTATTCCTCTAGCAGTTCAGGATTCCTGTAAAAAAAAAAATTTCCCTGTTCTTTTTAATTCTAGCCTTGGCTGCAGCTTACTTTCACTGATTATCTGTCAGTCTTCAAAACAGTCCACATGATCATTATTTAACAGTTTTTCTCATGACGTTGGTCAAAAACAATTCTGTCCTTTTTATTAACTAGCTAGCTATTCATGTGATTAAATATTAAGTAATTACATAGAATAATGCATTGTTAATCATTGTTACCAAGAAATAAAGTAATATGTGGTAAAAGTCTATCAAGTATTTGTTAAATGGACTGTTAACTGTTCTTTTATGAATCATAAATCAAGATCTCATCACCGGACCACATCATCTCATTGCCGTTATGACCGATTTAAAGTGCATGGAAATGAGAAACATGAGTAACGGTAATGAGATGCTCTTGGCCAATTTGGTAAATGACACAAAATGCTATCATGCTAATCGACCTTTACCTCTACTCAATATTAAAGTCTATGTTGTCTTTATCATCACAAAAAAAATTTTCTTTTTAAAAGTATGTGGAACACAAATACACTTTTTTATAGCCAGGTGAAGTAGCATCACGGTACTGAGGACCATATAGTGTTGACACAATTTTAAATAATTTAAATGTTTTCTTTTGTTACAATTCCCTACATGTTAATATTAACCATAAGTGTAGACATTTTTGCATAATTTTAATATCTTTACATAAAGACTTTTTATGGACTTAATAAAAGTCATAGTATAATGGATGCAGATGTATGTCAGTAACGAGAATTCACTGGGTATGATTATGAAATTGTACTCAAATGATGAAATAAAAGTGCCCTTTTGATAGAAATCATATCCCTATGATAGAAAATATCATAGTTACTATTTATAAAATATTGTTTTTGGAGAATATGACCCAGACATGACTACTGCTTCATGAAAGTTCAATCCTTAGTCGGTTTGTTGATCAGTTTGGACAGATCCTGTGTGGATGGCCTCCACTTGCTGTCTTTAGACAAAAAACAAAAGTGTTCTTTGAGAAAATAAAAATGGGGAAGAAGGGGGAAATATAGAATATAATGGTACAAAATTATTGTTGAAAACAGAACTCCTGAAATAATTTGAAAACATGAAATGAGATCCATCACCATATACAATACTTGTGCAAAGGTTTTAGGTATTTTTTTGTATGAACTTATAGATTTTTATTTTGTGATTTCTGTATTATCGAGTCAGTTCAAAAACATTACTTTTCCAGTACAAAATAAAATTTTAAAGAAAAATGTATTTCAGTTAAAACAGTAGCAGTGCAAGAGACCACTTTCCAGACAAGTCTTCTGGGTTTTGCATGCAAAAATAAGAAGCAAGCATGACAGGCAAAGTCTCCAGAAGGCCTCTGGCAGGTTCTGTATGATGTTCATTAAAACTTGCCATGTAATATCCTTTAAAAAAAAAAAATTTTTTTTAAATATTCCACCTGAGGCTATTATTTAAAAAAAAAAAAAGTTTTTTATTTAAGAAAGGTGTCATCACACCAAATACTTGTTTCATTTATTATTGTTCAGTGTCCTTAATAGTTTTTTTTAATATGTAGAAACATTTAATTTCATTATTTCTGAAGGCATCTTTGCCATACAGCATTTCTTTGCATATTCCTTAGACTTATAGTACTAAAGACATGAAGTACTTTACATCATCCAGAATATTTTGGATTTTACACAATGGTCACTGAACAACTGGCTGTTCCCCAAACTATGCAATGGAAATATTCATTCTTTTCTTTTCTTTTTTTTTTTTTTTTTAAAGAAATAATTGCTTGCATTTTGAAACTGTTGGGAAGTGTGCTTATTTAAAATTCGCTTGAAAAGGAACTTTGGCCAAAGTGTTTTTGTTTTTTTTCTTTGTAAGTTATACTTCCATGCAGAGTAATATTTTCATCAATTATTTTGGTTGCTCTGTAATCTTGTAGACCTTCAGTGACCATGTGAAATTTTCTATTTTTCGGCTTCATTGCAGGGCTTCTTTTAGCCTAGTAAACGAAGCATTTACAAATGTGTAATATGCAAGTGTTATATATCTCTTTTTTCCAGCACATCCTAGAAAATATGATGAGGTGGGCAGTTTTTAACTTTACTGTTTCAACACCGTAAACCCATAACTGAACAAAAATGAAAAACTCCGATCAAACTCGTCTCCCGCCGCTCAATGTCTCCTCTCTCACCCACAGACTGTCTGCATGATGGGTTGCACACCTCTCCACACTGCGTACTACGCCACTCACACATACGCGCACACACACACACACCTCAAACGGTCTGCATGATGAGTTGCACACCTCCCCCACACGCGCACATACACACACGCACACACACACACACATGCACACGCATGCACACACACACGCGCGCCAAACGGTTGCACCTGCCCCACCGCGCACCAAGTCACATTAGTGCACACGCTTGTGTGTGTGCGTGTGTGTGTGCGCGCACTTTTGCGCTGGATTACTCTAGTAAGCATGAGCATGACGCAGTCGAAATATTATATTTTGTTTACGTTAATAAATTCATTATATCATCATTTTTATATGAAGTATCAAGACCAAACAAAATTCTAGCTGATGATTGATGTCAGCACTTTAAACTCACACTGCGAAAAGTGATCACAAAATCCCTGGGGCAGCTGATTGAGCCGTTTAAAGTGTCACGTGGTAAGTAACGCACCGGCGCATCGGCCGTCTCTGAAGGGTTTTAATGTTCCAAACCCAAAAACAAATATCCTCACCAGTGCTGAAGTCCTCAACCCCCAAAATACCACCACACTGTTAAATTCCACAAATCTAAAACAAATACACCCGTGTTAACGCCCCAAACACAAAAGCGAATATCCCCTCACTGCTGAAGGTACAAACAAAACTACCCCCACTCAGCTAAATGCCCAAAACTTAAAGATCAATATAGAATAAAATACCTTTTTTATTGCAGATTTCTTTCACAATGAAATTTGCAGGACATCGCTGGGAGCACTAATTCACTGCATCTGTGTGCACCGCCATCTTGAACCCCAACTACATGTCTTAGGTTTGTGGAAGGAAACTGGAATACCCTGTGGAAACCCACGCAGGCACAGGGAGAACATGCAAACTCCGCACAGAAAAGCACCCTGGTCTACCCTGGGATCGAACCCCTTGCTGCTGTGAGGTGACATCGCCAACCACTACACCACCATGCAGCCCTAGCCCAAACTGTAAAATAAATACCCTTCACACACACTCACACACACACACACACACACACACACACACACACACACACACACACACACACACACACACACAC
>JAQMYM010000023.1:33282583-33303055 GCA_030014255.1 Parauchenoglanis ngamensis
ACAGGACACGGGGGGGCTTCCACTCTCCATGCATAAGGTACTAGATTAGCACTTGCTCAATCGCTTATCTCGGTTTTTCTCTCTCTCTCACACATATACACACACACACACGTTCAATCAGGTTAAGGTCATTTCCCCAGTTAAAGAAATCAGCAGCTAGCAGTTTTAAAAATAAGCACAAGTGTCAGTTATTCGATTGTGTGTGTGTGTGTGTGTGTGTGTGTGTGTTCAGTAAGAGATTCATATGATCTCAAATGGCAAAATCAGGTCAACAAACATAGGTTTAACATGACTTTTATGCCTGTTTTTATTTAATATAATAATGAATTAAATCTCGGGCAGCACAGTGCTTAGCACTGTCGCCTCACGAGAAGGTCCTGGGTTCGATCCCCGGGTCACCCAGGGTCTTTCTGTGCAGAGTTTGCATGTTCTCCCCGTGCATGTGTGGGTTTCCTCTGGGTGCTCCGGTTTCCTCCAACAGTCCAAAGACATGCAGAATCAGGTCAACTGGCTACTCTAAATTGCCCATAGGTGTGAATGCGAGCGTGTGTGGCTGTTTCTGTGTTGGCAACCTGGTGACCTGCCCATGGTGTACCCCGCCTCTCGCCCGACGTCTGCCGAGATTGGCCCCAGCTTCCCTCGCGACCCAGGTAGATAAAGCAGTATAGATGATGGATGGATGAAATCTCTTTCTCTTTTTCTCGCCCTCTTCTTTCTCTCTGCAGTTTTTCCCCTTCATCCTGTTGTTCGTAGCCATGCTGGTGTACGTCCCTACCTTGTTCTGGCGATTCACGGTGATTCCTGGTCTCTCCTCCGATCTGACGTTCATCATGGACGAGCTGGACCGCTCTTACAACAGGGCCATCGGACTGGCCAGGCGTATCCATGTC
The DNA here is from genome assembly GCA_030014255.1 of Parauchenoglanis ngamensis. NCBI lineage: Eukaryota > Metazoa > Chordata > Actinopteri > Siluriformes > Auchenoglanididae > Parauchenoglanis > Parauchenoglanis ngamensis. Next base: position 33,283,474 of record JAQMYM010000023.1, read on the forward strand.
AACTCTACAAACCCCGACACACACAGGTATACACGTCCTCCATGCCGTACAGGCGCACGTTACACACCAGCGCACACTAACTAGCGCACGCGTTTCAGGTTGAGCACTCGTTGATTCGTTTAAATTGGTTTTCAGTGCAACTGAAGTCAGAGATGGGGACTCGAGTCTGAGACAGTCGCACAAACAAAGACTTGTGACTTGACTTTAGACTTGCCCTCTACGACTTGAGACTTGACTTGGACTTGGGTGTTGTGACTGTTCATCTGGATCTGTTCAAGTTCATCTGGATCTGTGCCATTTCTTATCGCATTTGGTTGTAAAGCCTCCACACAGACAGCTAACAAGCGAACGGCCACTTGCAAAGTGTGTGGAGTCAGGATAAATGATGCCGGCTCAACTACGTCCAACCTCATCAGGCACCTCAAAATGCACAAGGATAGGTCAGTCACGTGGTTAGGTGGTTAAGGGAAACTTGGTGCTAGCAATAACGTTACCGCTAGCAAGCTAATCAAACCACAGTTGTAGGTTATACAGACTACATACAGATTACAGCTTTATTGTTCCCCACCCATTTTATTTGATTAACATCTCACTACGTTCGGGCCTAGGCTACCAGCAAGTAGCAGGCCTATACTCTGCTACCAGTTACCAGATGGCAGCAGAGTATATATAGATGTAGTCTATTGATGTAGCCTAACGTTAATCATATGCCTTAATCGCTGTTTTAGAATAGGCTACTGTTATGATATCAGTGCACCTGGTAAAACTCCGTTCAGCTGCCCAAGTGTTTATTCAGGAAAGAATATTAAAATGTAACATCAGTGAAGAAGAATTTCATCACAAAAATACTGTAGGCCTATTCCACTGCAGTATTACTGTTAATCTTGCTCTAATATTACTGAAGTAAATGTCATATTTTGGACAGTAACAAACAGAATGTATACAAAATAGCCTACTGGATTTTACTGCAAAAATGCATTATGGTCTAAAAAATATTGCAGCAATGCAGTTAACATAAAATAACAGCAGGCTTTTTTTTTTAGTACTTACACATATAGTATTTTGTCTATAAACGACAATATTAGCTTTATCATCCATATTTTATAGTAAGCAAGTAAATAAATTTACATGTTCATCTACAGGTTTGCAGAATTCAGCAAAGCAAAGAAAGTGACCAGTGAGGAGGGACAAAGCAGCATTGAGTCTTTCTTGGTTCAGGCGAGAGGTGTGCAAGTATACCACCAGGGTCATACTAGACCATACTAGATCATCACTGAATCAATAGTCAATGACCTTGTCATTGGATGCAATTTGCCCCTGTCTTTGATTGCGCACCCCAACTTCAGGAAATTTTTGTCAGTGACAGAGGAGAGAGATAATCCAGTAAGTTGGTGCACAACTACAAGACGTCTGAGTGATCAGGATCAGAGAAATGGGCCCTTATCAAATCAAAACTAGAAAAGACAGACACTGTATCTGTGACTGTGGACATTTGGACAGACAGGACCATGCGTGGCTTTTTAGGGGTAACAGACCTGTCAGTTGCACATTGAAATAGCCCTCCTAAGTGACCATGCTCTGATCAATTTTGATATTGTAGGGTATAATAATAGATGATAATACCGTACATGCTTTCAATCCAAAACATACAGCAATGCAGTATTATCTCAGATAGCATCTGTTGAGAGAATGTTCACTTCAGTCATTTGAGACTTGAGACTTGGAAAAAATGACTTGTGAACATCTCTGGTGTGTGTGTGTGTGTGTGTGTGTGTGTGTGTGTGTGTGTGTGTGTATATGTGTGTGTGTTTATTTCTTCAATCTGTATTCAGACAGATCTCTTTGCTGGATATTCATCACTGTTTTCCACAATCTGGTTTCTCATTTGTGAGTAAGACCCAATCCATAGTCACATCTCAGGAGGTGGAAATAAGTGCGATTTGTCAGAATAAAGCAGGGGAAGTTTAGCGAAGACTTCCAGGGTTTCTCGTGTTTTCTTCCTCACGCCGTATTTCAAACGTGAGTTTTGTTGTTTCTTACTGTGAGAAGTTCAGCACGCGGAAAAGAGTAAAAAGACGTACTGTGGAAAAAAAAGTCTAAAAGTATCAGCAATTCCAGCCTGTGACTCTTCCCACAGTGATACACACACACACACACACACACACACACACACACACCTGTCATTCTGCTGCTGGAGTCAGTAGGCCTATCTAAGTCCCAGCAGGTGAGCTGCGTCAGACAAAGAAACACATCAGAGGCACAAGAGATGACTGAACAACCACACACACACACACACACATACACACACAAACACACACACACAGAGCTGCATGAGACAGAAAGGAAGCAGCACAGAAGAGCAAATACAGTATTAATGTGACTATTAGTTGCCAAAAGTGAAATGTTTACACTCCTCTTTATCTGAGATGCCTCTGGGGTCTGAAACTCACCTGTTTATCAGGCTAATGGAGCAAACCTGAGGTGGAAAACGTCACGTAAATCCACTTTGTGGAGGTTCTCAGTGTCACAAAGAGACTCGCTGATATGTTTTCGGATTCAGTATGTCATACTGTTATCTATAAACATGAGCAAAAGGACAAACAGTCACTGACACATGTTGGTGTCGCTCCACATATGACTCAGTCAGGAGGCGTGACCTAAAGTCTGAACGAGTAATTGTATGTTAATGCAGTGTTGAGATGATTCCAAGCGTGTGTCAGATTACACAGTGAAGATCTTCCAATGATAGACCTGCAACTCAAGCACGTGACTACGTTCTGCTCACGTTACTAATGGTCTTGTGTGATCCTGACACCAACTCCTGCAGCCAGAGAACACGTTGTGTTTGTCGCTATCGCTGCTAGCATAATTGTAGCTGTGGCATGAATTTGCCATCCTCCTACCGGTGGATTTTAGATGAGTGACTAATAAGAAGCGTTCACACTGTGAGATTTGAATCAGAAATTTCTCACACTGACACAACTTCACACCAGTCACATTATGGCTGCTAAGACCAAAAGACTGACTGCAATCTGTAACGAACTCCACATTTATAATTCTAATCATGATAAGGAAAATGTACAGCTGTTACACATCCTTATAAAAAGATCAGCAAGAATAAGTGAACATTATCAAGTCTTGGAGTGTCTGTCTGTTTTAGAGTCTAAATCTCTCTCTCTCTCTCTCTCTCTCTCTTTCTCTCTCTCTCATTTCTCTTTTCTTTCACGCTTTTATCGGTGAAGGGCAGAGACATTAGACCCTCACGGCTGAATTTTTAAGGAACTGAGCCGAGAGGAACAAGGGCTGAATTATAATCTCTCTCTCTCCTGTCCTTGGCCTCTGTTTGAATCTGTTCATCCCACACATTTTTAAAATGACTTGGGGCTGATGTGATATTGGAGGACAGTCATGAGGATCTGAGACAAGTCTAGGCACCTTTTCCTGCCTTGAATAATACAGAGAGAGAGAGAACATATTATTATTATTATTATTATTATTATTAGTGCCTGCACTTTGTTTTTTCTGTGTGTTAAGTCTGCTGTGTTTACTTGTGAAATTGGCCTGAGACATTGGGAAAAACAGTGTATTTGTGTTTGTTCTGTTTACTCATGAATATCATTACCATACAAATACTTTCCTCCGCTGCGCCATTCTGCACAATCTGAAACATGTGTAGTTTAGGATTTTATGTAAAGTTCACAGCATATACAAAGTGTGTGTGTGTGATGTAGATGCATGGCTGTGACCTTCACATTTAAAAAAAGAAAATTTGAGATAAAAAAGCCACATAAAAATAACACTGTAGACACTGTGTCCTGAAGAGTCTCATAGAGTCTTATAGAGTCCCAAAGAGTCTCACTGAGTCCCACAGAGCATCCCAGAGTGTCACAGAGTCTCACATGGTTAAAAATGAAGGCATGGCCATCTAAAAACAGAGAATTTTGGCAGTAGTTGTTTTCTCCAAACCAAATCAGATATTTTGATTTAGTTGCGCAGTAAACCTGGTGTGATATGATGATGTGGTGAAATAGCCACACTGTTGTTCCCTGCTGTGGGTTTATGTCTCGTTGCTGTGAGTATGGGGGCTGAGCGAAAGACGCAGGTGATTTTCCCCTTTCTGGATGAGAGTGTGCTGAGAAGGAGATTCTGCCATTTATAGGCTGCTGTGTGAGAAATGCTTTATTAAAAAAAAAGAGGCTCTTTAAAACCAGAACTGACTGCAGTCATAATGAACACTGCCTCACACGCACACACTGCCCCACACACAGCCACACATAGTGCCCCACACAAACGAACACACACACTGCCACACGCGCACACACACACTGCCACACACAAACGAACACACACATACTGCCACACACAGCCCCACACACAAACGAACACACACATACTGCCACACACACACACTGCCACACACAAACTGCCCCACACACGCACACACACTGCCACACACACACACACACACACACACACATTTACATTCATTTATGAATGTAATCCATCTTATTATCCTTATCCATCTGAAGGTTAAGGGCCTTGCTCAAGGCCGTGGCAGCTTGGCGGTGCTGTTATTTGAACTCACAACCTTCCCATCACTAGTCCAATGTCTTAACCACTGAGCTACCACAGACCCCCCACACTGCCACACACACATATAGCTACACCCACACATACACACACACACTGCTACACACACACACATACACACCGCTACGCACACTACTGCACACACGCACACACTGCTACACACACAGACACACTGCTACATACACTATGGCACGCACACAGACCTGTACACACACACACTACTACACACACACACTACCACAGTCAATGGTATGCACACACCACCATGCAAACACTGCTACACACAAACCTCTACAAAGCACTACACACACACCACTAGACACACTGTGTGTGTACATACACCACCACACAAAGGGCTACACACAAATGTGAATTTTGTAACGTCTTTGCACAACTTGCCATCAATCATAAAGCGCACACATATGTGCCCTATTATTGTTCCCTATTTCCTTTATTGGCTGTGTAGAGTTTCACATTGTGGTGTGTATGTGTGAGAGCATGTGTGAGTGTGTGTGTGTCTGTGTGTGCGCGTGTTCTCACTCTCTGTGTTTATTTAATCCCAAACCACATGGGGTGTTAAATGTAGAACTGAAATCCAGCGTGGAGTTAGCACACATCCCGACAGCCGGCTCCCCACTGTGTGTGTGTGTGTGTGTGTGTATGTGTGTGTGTGTGTGTTGTGGGAGGAGGCAGTTAGGTTAAGATTACCATGGTTTTGGTTGGCTAAGTCACTGCTGGCTCCTCCCACTTCAAGACCTCAATAAGCATCCAAACAAACAAACACACACACACACACATACACACACATACACACCGACTTACTCATAAAAGAGCCAAACATAGAATAATTACAGCACAGACACAAAAAGTGCCATTTATATTTAAATGCAGCTCTTTCTGTTGCTGGCTCTCTCTCTCTCTCTCTCTCTCTATGTCTCCCTCTCTCTCTCTCTCTGTCTCCCTCTCTCTCTCTCTCTCTCTCTTTCTCTCTCTCAGATATGTGTGTGTGGGTTTGAGAAAGCCCTCCACAAAGTTTGTGTGTTTCTCAATCAGAAGTAAAGTCTAGCATGAAGTGGACTTCACGACATGGCGGCCATTGTGACAGTCGCGATCTGATTACTAACTGAACTGATTAGACTGACGTCTGTTTCACAGTGGCGTGTAATCACACAGCTCACGAGGTCATGGACGTCTATATGCAGACCACAAAATACATACTGTATATTTATGGTTTCTTCAGTTTTGGTCAAAACCTAATTTTTTTTCTGGTTTTCACAGAACGACGCACATTTGTGTAACTTTCCTAGCAAGGCGGTTCCATGCTGCTGAAATATTGCGGCATCAAAATCAATAAATAGCAACAGTAATGAAAGCAATACTAACAATATCAGTTATAAAATAACAGTAGTAATCAGATTAGTTTGGTGTATTTTCTGGACTGTCTGTCAAGTGGTTGTTAGTTGTGATATATGTTGTTGAGAGTGTGTAATGGAGCCGCTGGAGTCGTATCACACTGGAGAAGGAGCAGGAGGAGGTGTATTTCTGTCTGCATGGCTGTAATGATGAGACCGTCACCTCCTAACCTTGTGAGCCTTGGGTCAGTGTCTGCTCAGGATCTGTGTCTCTCTTTGTGTTGTGTGTTCCTGACAGCGAGGAGGCACTCGTCTGATCAGTCCTGTCTGATCTCATAACACATGCTTCCTTTTCACCTGTTTTCTATCATTGCTTAATACAAGCCTTAACAGCCCGCTCTCTGAGCTCAGAGCAGAGCATCAACACTTCTGTCTCTGATGCCTCTTAGCTTCCCGTGTCCGTGCTGCCAAACAGATGAAGCTGGGAATGTCTTTGCGTGCACAATTCGTATGGTATGTCTGGCCCCACCCCCTTCATTTCCTTCCTCAGTGTCACTGCAGCCTGCACCCCTCCAAAGCCCTGAGCAACACTACCATTATTTTCTGCTCACATAATCACCAGAACCATGACAACTACACGGATATCTCATAGATAATGCAGACATGAGCAGGTTCTTACCTCTGACCTGTAATGAACTGAAAGTGTGAATAGTCTGCACTCCAGGCAGTTGGACTGTGTTTAGGTTTTGGGAAAGTTGCCATATGTTAGTAAAACCCTCCATATAGTAAGGAGTGTGGCATTTCTTTTCTCCAGAGGTAATATTTTTAACACTTCTTCATTCCATTCCTCCAAATAAAGGGTCTGCACAATTTCTAATTCCTCCCCCATGCCCTTGTTTGGTGCTCTCGGTACCTTTGCATGAAGGATGAAGGGAAACACTAATGGGTCGGCTTGGCAGTGAGGAATAACGACATGTAGGATTTGTGTGTGTAGCGCTAGAGTTCACTCTGACTTCAGTTTCACTCCAAATGTTCCAAATATGAGGGACTTTGTTTGCTAAGCTGGTGTAAAGCCATGCTGCTCTGTGGCCCTGAGGTTAGTGTAGCCTCGAGCAACCTCCCTCTCCCTCCCCCCCACCCCTTCTCTATTTCTTTCTTTTTCTAGCTGTCTCAGAGAACAATACTAAGCCTCAGGCAGCAGCGTTTGTGTTTTTGGTCTCCTTTGGGACTCGGGACTGAAACACACCCTGTCTCTGTTTTCCTCTCTCAGGAGGCTGGTGTAAGGCTTAAAACAAAAACACACACGTCATCGTTTTTTCAGAAAGCTGCGTTCCATTCCATAATTAACGGCCACTGGGGGCTAAGTCCAGTTCACGCTAATCCTCCCGCCAGCGTCGTTAGGGCAGTGGGGTGGGGCTTACTGCTCAGCAAGACTGCAGGGTTGGAAAAGAGTGTGGAGAGAGAGAGAAAGAGAGAGATGTTGTAGAGGTGTGAACCACCGTCTTACCAGCAATGCATTATGCATCGCTAGTAATTCTACACACTAATGACATCATCAGATTTAGACCAGTACGATGTAAAGAGATACATGGAATTGCAATATTTAAGAGACATTGCAGTGAGAGAGGGAGAGACAGATAGAGAGAGAGAGAGAGACAGACAGAGAGAGAGAGACAGATAGAGTGAGACAGAGAGAGAGAGACAGATTGAGTGAGAGACAGAGAGAGAGAGACAGATAGACAGAGAGCGAGAGAGAGATGGAGTGAGAGACAGACAGAGAGAGAAGCGATCACTAATGAGCAGGTTTAACTGCTCCTGAACTTCAGAGCAGCACAGTTAATTTGTCAACAGATTGGATTAAACTGCCATTAATCAGATTCAACTGTGTGTGTGTGTGTGTGTGTGTGTAGCAGCTTTGAGACTTGGTCAGCAGTCTGTATTGTTAACCACTGAGCCACCGCTGTCTCGAGTAAAATCACTCTGAGTGGTGAGAGTTCCACTGCAGCAGGATGGTAACTAACTGCTGTGAAATCACCGTCTGGACGCATCTGAATTCAAAACTCTGAATGTGAAAAAGATCTGAATTTGAGTGTTCTCTGCTACATTCTCACAAAATGTGATGCTTTAGCATGTAAATGCTTAATATTCTTTTAGGAAGCAAATCTGACACGTTCCTGGTAGGCGTATTAAAATGGCAATCATATTTATATCTGTAGTGGCAAAGAACACACTTCTCTTTTCCCTAAAGTGAGCGTCTGGTGTGAGAGTGCTCTGTTTACCCCCCATCATGCTGAGCTTCACCCCATAGAGAGCTTTACGTTAGGGCAGTACTGGGTAGAAGACACGGCTGTCCAGAGCGGCCATTTTTACCGGCCCAGAACCCAGACGCTACAGCTAATCAAGGCAACCTCGTATATTTACTCCATCTGACAAGCACGTCTCGGAGAAGTGAGCTGGCGGAATTTAAATAAGGACAGAAAATACTGCCGGCTTCTCCAGCATACTGGAACACAGATGTATAGGTGGCTTCCGAAAGTGTTCATGATACAAACGTAGGGGTGAGAAACTTCTGAGGACTTTAGGGCCCCTGTTATTCAGTGGGATTTTGAGTCACGGTGCAATTATAAAAACAATTCTCGATGCATCCTGATTCTACACATGATGAATTTTTTTTTTACTGCATGACCTTTTTTACTTTAAAGAAGTAAAATCCAGTAGCTGAGTGAAAGCTTGGGTCTTCAGCAGTGATGTAGAGGGCCCAGAGGTTTTGTAGTGAAACTGACACAGTAATTTGTTTTAGCTTTTGTTATGTAGAGGTTTCTTTGAGCAGGAACAGCACAACAATGTTCTTCATTGAAAGTTTGCTTGTTTGTTTTATTCCTCAAATCAAGATTCATTCTAAAAAGATCTAAGGATCAATCTTTTTTTCTCACCTCTAATATCATATGTCCAGTTTTTTACCCCAATATGTAAGCCAGGGATTTTGCATGAAAGCTTATTTTCCTGCTGTAAATTACAGAGTGAAAGTGTTATGCATGCAGCTGAGGTTGTGTGGACTCACCTGTGTTTGTTTAAGTGGAGCTGAAGGGCTCTGCTGTAGAGGAAGTCCTATTCGTTTGTTTTTGATGGCGCTAATAATGCATTTTGGAGCATTTCTTGTTCCGGGTGCTGTGTTTAACAGCTTTACAGAGACTGAGAATGCTAATGCTCTGTCCTTCACTCAGGGAAATTAAAATGCTGGAGGATTGAACTGTTACTGGAGTAAAATGACTTATTGTCAGGCTGATTCTAGGAGAGTGGCGAAGAGAGACAAAGTTAAGTAAAGTGCTTAATGTTATGCTTTTTTTAAATCAACTCTATTCTGTTGAATAACAAGATGACGTTAGGAGATTCCTCAGACTGATATGGAGCACATGCTCCTATGTTTCTTCTCTTCCCTGCTCACATCTTCAGTTCCTACCTGCTAATAGTTCTAGTTCTCTCAGTTGGCACAGATATACATTAGATTTTAATTGATATATCGGTTGTCTGGCAATGTCTCCTAATATTAAGGTTCCATAGAGTGGGAATGTGTCAGAAGCACCAATTATGTCTCTTTAAATGTTGAATATACATGAATTTATTCAATTAACAAAAAGTGTCTTAACAGTCAGACATCAGAATTGTTATGTTTTTAAAATTGATATGGTTTCCCCCTTTGTGTAACGCTTTCCATGTTCTCTGCCTGTCCTGTCGTCGGTTTGTTAGCCTAGCGTGTTCACCTGCTCCTTCTCCATGTACCCTGCTGTTTCTTAGCAGCCCTTCATCCAACCTTATAGACTTCCTGGATTTCCCACAATAAAGACCACACCAAGCACCCACACTCTACTCACCACACATTAGAATCAATACCTCTGGCGAGTCTTTTTACAAACTGAGCTATTTTTTTACACTAAAACTGACTTTGGCACATAACTGAAGGTTATGAATGTGACCAATCCAAGCAGCGGTAGCAGTACAGCAACACACCGCTCAGCTATAACTGCATCGATCTGCAACCACAGCAGCTCTTTAACTTGATTCTCTTCATCACTTACACTTTCTGCCCTCAGCACCAATGCTAATGAAATATTAAGCCTCTACAGCCATGATGTCTGCATTAACACAGTAACAACCACAACAACAGCACATTACAATGCAGGGACACACCACTCTTTTCCTGTGTTTATAGAGCCAAATTTCTCTTCGGCATGAAACTAACTTACAGCTCCTCAAGGTCTGAATTATGAATCACACACGAACACAGGAGAGTGCTTTTGGGGCGCTCAAGGCAATCTCTAAAAGACACATGTGCTTGTTCTGACCTACTTCGCATCCATTAATGGTCCTGCAGACTTTAAATCTATACCTGTATATTCCTGTGCTCAGGTTTATGAGAAAGCTTTAAAAAAAACATGCCTGATAGAGGTACTTTCTTTGAAGCCTTTGCTAATCCTGAGTGCTAAAAAGATGAAAGGTTTTTCGTGAAGAATCTTCCATGTATGTAAATCTTTTATCTAAATGTAAATGTAAAATTCAAGTACATAACATTTTAACTAAACTAACATGGGAAAGGTGGTGATTGAAGCAACAACAAAAACAGAAAAGCTGCTCAGTCTGGGAATGGGAAGATCCTATGGATTTTAGGCTCCTGAGATATGGAAGGCAATTTAAGGACACATGTCATGACAAATTTGAAGGTGCATTTCATCTTCTCTTCTGGGAGAACTCGATCCCGTAACTCTGTCTGCCAGACCCAAGTTTCATGAAAGTGACAAAGCATGAGTGTAATTTCTTGAACTGAGGAATATATTTAAGCAAAATGTTAAGCAGAAACTAAATCGATGTTTCCACGCTCCCAGTAAACAGATTAAAAAAAGATGTAATCATTGATATGGTGAGGTTTTCTGTAAGCAATGGCCACCTGTCGAGTTCACACTCCACACTCCAAACAAACTGGACAAGCATATCATCAGGAAGTTGATGTGTCCACTCGTGTTGTAAGAAACAAGGAAATACACCATCCCTCATCATTGTTCACACCAATCTTAACTCTTGTTTGCTTCTAGTACTTCTTCTCCTTGTCGCCGAATGTGGTTTGATTCACTATCGCCTCTTGAGATCCAAAGTGGTATTACAAGACAGGATGGCCTGGGGCTAGCTGGTTAGCATAATAACTTCGGTAGATATCTCTGCAGCACAATACATAGCTGTCTTTGAAATAGCGTCAATTATTCTTTTTTTACATTCTTTTGATAACTGTAGTTGATTTTTTTAATGTTTTAAACTAAAATTCTTATGTACAGCTTCTTTAACATCCAACGTCAGTGCTTTGTAACAGTCAGAACTGTAACTTTTGCTGTTTTACTGAAGATTTTATTCTTTGCAGGTTTTATAACATCAAGCTATGCTTTTTTCTCTTATTAACTTAAAAAGAGAGAAAATAGCGACATTTGTGAGGGAACAACTGCTTACAGCTACTAACGTAAGTAAGACTATAAACAGAGGAAAAAGGAAGACGTTGCTGTGGTATCAGAGGAGTAAAACATTCATGGAAGTAATATTATAGGAAAATAAAAAGCTTCAAAGTGAAAACAGTAACTTTCCTTCATCACACCACCATGTCACTCAGTATCCTATTGTAACCTCATGTCCAATCATGAGCTCAATATAATATTCACAAGCAGTTTGAAGTTATAATATTTAGATCAAAATGCCCACAATTTATTATTTTTAATGTACATCAGGATCATAGTCAAGTTCTTGCCACCCAGATGGACCCCTGGCACTGTTGTGACCTTGGTTGAGCAGGCTGGTGATTTAGTCTGGCTAATTATAGCCTGTGTAACGTTGCATTAGCGTTCTGCATGTCTGTCACGTCAGAGCCAGATTAATAACTCTGATCCTCTCAGCCAGAGGTTGAAGCAATCATGCAGGAAAGCCGCAAGCTGTTCCTCCCCGAGCCAAACAGCAGCTTACGCTAAAAGCTTGTAAATCGTGACAAGCGTGATGATGCTCAGAACCTGCAGCGAACTCACTAACATGTTGAGTCGGGAGAACAGTAGCTAAAATGTGCTAATGCAAATAATTCTGCTAAATGCCATTAAAGATAGCAATACCTTACTCTTTTTCTGACACTTTTAATATAACAGATGATAAAATATTTCACACAAAATAAAGACGTTGCACCATCAGCAAGCTTTTTAGAGACATGTCCAGTTATTAGGGACGTGCAACTGTGTGAATATAAATGAAAACTCGAGTTCCATTTGGATGTTTATGAGAAGAACATCAGCACTCAAATTTGTTATTAAGATTTACCATCTCATTTCACTCCATGGATTCCTCATTAAAATGTAAAGAAGGAGACAAATGTTCCAGACAGCATATGCAAGCCAGTGCAACACAATTCCTTTGAACATGATCAAGATAAACAACTTTATCATTGATAGTACATTTTAATGATGATATATCTGAGTTCATGGCTAAATGATTGATAGGTTAAGGGCTTTCCCTCTGTTCTTGAAAAAAGGGCAGAGAACAAAGCCAAATAAATGCACTGCCAAAACGAAAACCAATTAAGTGATGTGATCTTTTGCTCGCTCACTCCCATCCGGTAACACCGCCTTCATTATGTTATATTGTCCCAGGTTGTCTTTGAAGCGATACTGCTAATTTCCCCTTCTAAAGCATTCTCATCTCAATGACCATCTATCCTCATTGTGGCTTGTCTCCAGGGGTGCAAGCAGTACCGCCAAAAAAACCTGTCTTGGACTCCGCGTTTGTGCAGCTTAACATGGACAGCTACCAATGACAAAATGGAAGTGTGAACAAGTCAGAGCACCGCTAGTGACAACATGGCTGCCCATCGCATTCGTGTGACCAACAACAACAACATCCTCCCACGATGCAAATCAGAAGGCACGCTGATCGACCTCAGTGAGGACGTGTCTGAGGCCAGCCTTACAGAAGTCAAAGGTGAGTTTAAAAACTAATGAAATTACACTTATTGTATATATGTACTGTTATAATAATTTTCTTATTCCATCTTCTCGTCTAGTGCCTTCCCCCAGTGCCTTACGGTTGGACACCACTGCATCTTTTGGGACCGCACAGGAAGTAGTCGCCATCAAAGACTACTGCCCCTCCAGCTTCACCACATTAAAGTTCTCCAAAGGAGATCGCCTCTACGTTTTAGACACATCAGGGGGAGATTGGTGGTATGCTCACAACAACACAGAGATGGGATACATTCCCTCCTCGTATGTCCAACCTGTTGGCTATCGGGACTCTTGTCTCAGTGACAGCGGAATGATCGACAACCTAGGGGACTCCTCAGACGAAGGTGTGAAGGAGTTGGACCTGCTGGGAGAGTGGACTGGAATATCCCTAAAGCTCCCTCCACCTTACAACAGCAAAAACAACCCCTTTTCTACAAATCCGTTTCTCAATGGGGCCGTGCAGACTCAGCTACAAGACCAGAACATCAACCAACACAATAGCATTGACATGCTTCTGTTTGACTCTATGACTTCATCTGCTCCTGTCTCCACTACCAGCAGCAACAGCACCAGTAATGGATATGGCAGTAGCATTTTTGACGGCACACCCACCAGCCCTAATGTAGAAACCTTGCAAGTATTCCGCAAAGACAACCCATTTTTTCGGAGTAAAAGATCCTACAGTTTGTCAGAGTTATCAGTCCTACAGTCTCAGTCAACTCCTCCTTTGCCACCATCGGAATTCTTCACAGGTCTTAAGGCACCTTCTCCAGAGCAGTTTAAGAGCAGAGAGGACTTTAGGACAGCTTGGTTGAACCATAGGAAGTTGGCACGCTCATGTCATGACCTTGATTCCTTGGGACAGAACCCAGGCTGGGGCCAAACACAGCCAGTTGAGACTAATATTGTATGTAAGCTGGACAGTTGTGGTGGGGCAGTTCAACTGCCAGACACTAGCATCAGTATTCACGTCCCTGAGGGTCATGTCACAGCAGGAGACACCCAGCAAATCTCCATGAAGGCTTTACTGGATCCCCCACTGGAACTAAACAATGATAGATGTTCTACAGTCAGTCCTGTAGTCGAGATCAAACTGAGTAACATGGAGATAAAGTCATTCATAACCTTGGAGATGAAGGTATCTGTAGAGGTGAAGAAAGAGAGCAGACAAATGACAAAGGTTGTATGTATGAGGAGTGACAGTAAAGAAGGCCCATACGTCCCGGTTCCTCAGGCTTACATATATGGTGACACAGTTCAGGCTCAGCTGGACAGCCTGGAACCATGTATGTATGTTGCAGTTGTGGTCCAATCCCACAACATCTCATTTAATTTAACAGTTTGGGATCAAGTGGTGAAGAAAATCACGTTGGGCCTGTATGGACCCAAGCACATTCATCCATCCTTTAAGACTGTGGTGGCTGTTTTTGGACATGATTGTGCTCCAAAGACCTTGCTTGTCAGTGAAGTCGGAAAACAAGCTCAGTCTGCGCCGCCGGTCGCACTCCAGCTGTGGGGAAAGCACCAGTTTGTCCTCAACAGGCCTCAAGACCTTCAAATAGGCATGTACTCGAATATGAGCAACTACGAGGTGAAAACAAATGATCAGGCCAGGGTGGTCCGGGGTTTTCAGGTAAAACTTGGCAAGGTGAGCCGGCTCATATATGTCATCACGTCTCGAAATGCGCTAGAGCTGTCCGACTTTACCTTACGGGTTCAGGTGAAGGACGACCAAGATTGCATCCTTGCTCAATTCTGTGTCCAGACGCCACAGCCACCTCCTAAAACTGGAATCAGAGCCAACGGTCAACGGAGGTTCCTGAAGAAGAAGGAAGTAGGGAAAATCCTGTTGTCCCCTTTGGCCATCACAACTAAATACCCACAGTTCCAAGAGCGCTGTATCACCAACTTAAAGTTTGGTAAACTGATAAAGACAGTGATCAGGCAAACAAAGAACCAGTATTTGCTGGAATATAAGAAGGGAGACATCATTGCCTTGCTTAGCGAGGAGAAGATCAAATTGAAAGGACAATTGTGGACCAAAGAGTGGTATATCGGTTACTATCAGGGAAAGACCGGACTTGTGCACGTGAAAAATGTGCTCGTCTTG
This sequence comes from Parauchenoglanis ngamensis, assembly GCA_030014255.1. Classification (NCBI taxonomy): domain Eukaryota; kingdom Metazoa; phylum Chordata; class Actinopteri; order Siluriformes; family Auchenoglanididae; genus Parauchenoglanis; species Parauchenoglanis ngamensis. Next base: position 33,298,545 of record JAQMYM010000023.1, read on the forward strand.
GGAAAAGTAAAGCCCATATACTTTTGTGGACCAGACCTAACAACCACAATGCTGCTGGAACAAATTCTCAAGCCCTGCAAGTTTCTTACCTACATTTATGCCTCCGTGAGGACTGTACTAATGGAGAACTTGGGAAATTGGAGGGCATTTGCAGATGCCCTGGGTTACAGTAATCTGCCCTTGACTTACTTCTGCAGGGCAGATTTGGATAGTGAACCCGAGAGAGTGGCTTCTGTGCTGGAGAAACTCAAAGAGGATTGCAACAACATGGAAATGAAGGAAAAGAAATCTTTTCAGAAGGAGCTCATGATGGTAAGTTGTAAATATTCAAGGTGTGTGTTGGGGAAGATGTGTGTGCATTTGAATTTGATTACCATTGATTACATTAACCATGTGCAAGCTTTGCTTCATACAAATGAAGTGGCGTGTCTCTGGATGCAAGCCCGCTTAACCCTGGAATTAAACCCAGCTTATTTGAAATCCCTTATCTGTCTTGCACTGATTAGTGCTAATGGCTAGCAGGCTAATTCTAATAAGAGTGTTGCTCTGGTCCATTCTCCTTATCTTACACAGCTGTGGGAAACCTGCAAGTGCAGCAGCAATGGCTTTGATTTGTTGGCTCAGACCTTAAAGGAAAACTTTAATCAGCCCCGCATATGTTGGTGCTGTCAGTGGGCGCTGTACATTTGGGGCTAGCAGTATGCTAACTCAGCTGTTTTTTTTAATCTACAGAAAAAAAATAATAATAGCGATAGAAGCGTTGGCAGTTAAACAAAGCCACCCAGAGAACACTTTCAGCTGTTCTCAGTACAACACAGGGAGAGGATGTGAAGCCTTTGCTAAATGCTATTAACAACATGTTAGTTTTATAAAGCATGTTTTTAGCTCAGGCTTCATGGATATGAAGAGGCCACGTGCACGGAACAGAGATAAGTTATAATCAGCAGTCGTTTGGTATCTCAGGCCAGGCTTTGATGGTTCACAGCCTCTCAGTCTCAGACAAGATAAAGCAAATGCAGCCTCAACCAAAAAACAAGAGCTTCCTCGGTTTGCTGTAGTGCACAAACAGAAAATTCACTGCGTGGATGAGCTCCTCTGACGAGCCAGACTGTGTTGTGATCTCTGCGGATGCATTTAATTTGGAGAATGAAAGTGAAAGGCCTGGTAGTGATTTGATTTTCAAAGTTGCTGACTGGGAACTCTTTGAACTAGGTATGATTTCACTGGAGAAAACAAAGATAAAACCATTTTCTCAAGTTTTACTTTCTGTGCAGACCTGCCAACCTTATGGGTTTTGCGTAGGAACTCGGCAGAGCACACTGCTATAAGTTAAAAATTATAAATACACCAAAAGACCAGTCTGCTTCCCACCCCCCTCCAATTAAAAGGGCAAATAAGCCAACTGACAGTTGCACAGGTGTTTTGTCCTCCTCAAAGCCCCAACCCTTTTCCCCCATCTTGAGAATTTGAAAAATGTGTAGCTGTCCATGGTTTCTGTCATGATAAATGGAGAATTTTTGAGTCCATTTAATATGGTTGTGAAATCAAAATTGGTGTGTCAGAGTTTTTTCTACCCTAGGGTTATGGACACCAGATAATTGTTTTGGAGATAACTTTTGGCACTGGCCATTGGTAGTGCTGGACGTCTGTAAGCTCATGAGTTCAGAATCCCAGCAACGCCAAGGCCCACTGCTGGGCCCTTGAACAAATTTTTTAATAAAATTAGATAAATGTAAGTCACTTTGGAAAAGGGCATCTCCCAAATGGCATAAATGTAAATGTAAAATAACTAGTCACAAGATCAGCCAATTAAATGCTGTATATGCTCTATACGCCCTGCTCCCAAGGAGGCGTGTCTTCATCTACAGTAGCAGTTCATTAGTAGTCAACATGGTTTGTTGGTGTTTTTTTTGCTGTGTGACTTCCTGCACGGTATTCCCTTTACCAACCAATGACATTTCCAACATTTTCCAATCATAATTATGTGACAGGCGTTTTTGGGAGGTGTTTGCTAACTCAGTCCTTATACACCATTGTGGCTTCTGTATCAGTAAAAGGCTTTTATGCAATTCTTTCCTCTTCTCTATATTTAACTAGATCACTAAGCTGCTGTCAGATTTGTTTAGAAAAAGAATAAAGGCCCCAGTGTGTCTCCCTCAGTATTCCTCCTCAGGTTTTGCAGGACTATAGCTAAAGCCTTAAACTCAGTAAAAGCATTGTTAGCGTTTGTATTTGATCTGCAGTCAGGAGCAATAATCTCTCTGTGCCTAATATCACCTAATTAACCCCACTGGTGCTGTAAATTTTCCTTTTCATTCATCACTGCCTGATATGTATCACTTCCTCCGTAAAGAAGTCACGTAGCAGGAAGCTGTACTGAGATTGCTTTGTGTGTGTGTGTGTGTGTGTGTGTGTGTGTGTGTGTGTGTGTGTGTGTGTGTGTGTGTGTGTGTGTGTGTGTGTGTGAGAGAGAGAGAGAGAGACATGCTTTAACTTTTCTAAAAGCAGAATGCAGCCGGTCGGTTGAGCTCAGTGTGAGATGTGCCACAGTGTGGCATGACAAAACATCAGCAATAATTCTCCAGTCTGGTAAACGTTACGTGATAGTCATTCACGTGAAAGGGAGCTTCATCATCCAGGGCCTGTTGTGGTTTCAGTGTGAGCACATTTATCATAGAAACAAAGCGATTATTCTTCAAGTTCTGGTGCTAATGTTTTGTAGGAAGAAATTGGTTTTTAAATTTCAGCTTGTACCCTCTGAATGAAATGCATTAGTCTTTGTCCTTTGCTGATGGCATCATTATTAGCTCTATGTCCGTGTGCCCGTTCTCTAATAACGTGGGCGGTCTTGTGCCTGGAGATATAATAGAGATGTCAGAATAACGAGAGGTGGCGATGACATGAGGGTTAGCAAACATTCTTCATTTAGAGTTATTCCTCTCTTCACCTTATGACCTGTAACTAGCAATACGCTAGCTTGTCATGCATTTATAATTCAACGCATTTTAAACCAGAGTGTGTACAGGTTCACTTGAGGCCGTGCTGTCCACTGTATTAGCTTCCTTTGATTACGTCGGGGTTTATTAGCAGCACACACAAGCTCTTTGATTCTGTGTGTTTAGATGTTGGGATGGTTTTGGTAGTCCACTGGGAGATCACGATCTGCCACATTTTTTGGACTGTTCATTTCCAGTGGCTTAGTTTAATGATTTAATTCATTCTCAGCTCGGGGTTTCTCATCTGCTCATCTCCAGGGTGTTGCGAATCTGGATTATATTGTGGTAGGGACTTTGTTATAGAAGTGTAAATACATCTGTACACAATAGACAATCTCATAGCATACACACTCTCATGACCACCAAACACTGAACATGGAAGTCATGCAGATTTGCTTATAAATAGACAATGCCAGATTTTTAGACTGAGTACGAGTTCAAACAGGAGTTTGTTCATGCACTTACACAACTAGACTGGTTGTATGTAATGTTTTAATGATTTTAAGTGAAATCATTAGCTACCTATATTAGTTAACTCGGAGAGGAGAAAAGCGAGTTTTGTTGCGCTTGTGTACAGATAGAAGTAAAATACAGATATGTTTTCAACTGTCAATGACCGGTAGCAACTGATCTTTAACAACAACACATTGTTGTAGGCATTTTTTAGTGCTTAGCGAGTGTGTGCTGCTAGTGATGAACTCCTTGTGCTGTGATTTATCTTTAGGACATTTTATCACTGTCACCCAGCCCTAATTTTGATGAGCCGCAGTTTTTCTCACAGAGGTTTGTTGATTCAGAGGACACGCTTTGAGAGATGCGTGTTTATTGTTCTGCAGATGTAATTACGGGTTTCAGTCAGTTCGAGGTCACAGAAAGTGTGAAGTGGATGCAAAGCATTCCAGTTATGAAATTAGTAAAGTCTGTTGTAAAAATCCTTCCAGAGTAAAGGCATTCCCACAATTCTGTTCTCTCTTCTGTTCTGAAAAGATGGTGTCCAGAGCTGTAGCTCAGAACTTCACAAATATGGCAAAACCTCTGCAGAGACAATTTACACAATCACTTGTATGCCTTCACAGTACCCATAAAAAGCTGTTTTATAAAGTTTACGGTGGCGGTAACATTGTACCAGCTCTGTCTCAGAAGCTACTGATGACCTCACCCTGCCTGAGCTTCTCGGCTGTTTCTGTTCTTTTTCCGGGCCTGCCTGATCCATCCCGGTGTCCTACTCCTGGTTGGAGTCATCAACTGGAAACCACTTGTTTCTGTTAAATATGGCACCATATAAACTGCCTCAAAATACTCCTAGAACTGTGATGATGCCATTGGACTGCTGTTGACATGAGCGGTTCTGCTGCAATGGCATAGGACTTGAATCGAATCACCATGAACAGTCTTGCACTTTAAACCTGACCCTAGTATTAATGTGTATTAGTTGTAGTTGCACTATACAGTGTGACCCAAATGAGGATGGGATCCCTTTTGAGTCTGGTTCCTCTCAAGGTTTCTTCCTTCTGC
>JAQMYM010000023.1:33312066-33322380 GCA_030014255.1 Parauchenoglanis ngamensis
TGTGTGTGAGGGAGTGCTTGTCTGTGTGTGAGGGAGTGCTTGTCTGTCTCTGTGTGTGTGTGTGAGGGAGTGCATGTCTGTCTCTGTGTGTGTGTGTGTGTGTGTGTGTGTCAGACAGACAGGAAACAGGGCTAGACTCTGATGCTGAAGAGGCTCCTATTATTTACCCCTGGTCTTTACTGAGACGCACAAGAGGCAGAGACAGAGAGAGAGAGACAGGAGTATGAGGAAAAACACAGAGATGAAGAGAGACTGTAGGAGACGGACAGACATTTCATGACCTCATGTCTGACTGCCCTCGTGTTTACTGACTGTACGTGTGTGCGCAGGCTCTGTTAAAGATGGACTGTCAGGGTTTGGTGGTGCGTCTCCTGCTGGATTTCGTCCTCCTGACGACGGCGGTGGAAGTGGCTCCTCGCTGGAGGGATCTGGCCGAGAAACTCGCTCGCGTCTCCAAGCAGCAGATGGACGACTACGAAGCTCCACACAGAGACCGAAACGGAGCGATGGACGCAGAGGTGACCAAACACACTCCCATATTATATACGTGTAGAAACAAGTTAGCTCCTGTTCTCTCTTGTTATAGCAGCTATAAACTGTCATTCCCTCAGCAGCCTCTCTTTATTCTCTCTAAGAGAAAATAAATCTCAGCTTGTCGTGTTAGTGAGAAAGCGCAGTGCAGTGTAAACTCCTCTGTCCTGAAGATTCTCCAGCTTTACCTCTGACTGTTACACAGCGCTCACACTGGACACTCCTTCATACATGATACACACACACACCTCCTAATAGATTCAACATTTTTATAAACTTTTTTTTTATTTGTCCACTGTACATGTCCATGTGAATGAGCTGTTGCTATAGAAACAATAGCATATTAGAACGAGTGCATTAATATAAACCTGTGATTGTCGTGGAGAAAAAGATCTCGAAATCACTCAGGCGGAGACGAGAAGGTCGAAGTTGCAGAAAAAGTGAACTTTATTAGTCCGGACTAGCACAGTGAGGCCCACAGTAAAAATGTGCCCTACCAAGAGCTCATAAGCCCTGTATGCTCACACAATGATTCTAAACTGCCCTCTTTATACCATTCTGATGAAAAACCCCTTTTTTAAATTCACACTTCCTGGGTGCCCGTCACCAACATGTACCAGTCTTCCTTTTTATCTGACTCCACCCTCCGTCAAATCCCGTTGGTCCATCTGTATTGGTGACAGACATCCAGCAGGTGCTGTAGGATAACCCACAGGCCTACTTCCTAAAACAGACATTCTCTACCATCAGCTCAGAATCCTACCATTGAGTATTAAAAAAATAAAAGGCTAACAATTTTTTTAAATGTGTAAAAACAATATAACCATGCATAATACAAATTGTAAAACAGTGCAGTGTGAGCATTTCAGTGTGCCACGTGAAATACAAATACATTCAAGTGAAAATATCTTAACTACTTCAGTGCAATTACATATAAAGTTTGCATACATTCCAGTGATAATACTTCAGTGTGCTTACTAATACATTCCAGTGCATACCTTCATATTTATATATATGCACTTGTCAATGTGATTCAGAATAACATATCTGATTGCATATTTGGTATGTCAATCAAAATCAATCAATCAATCAGTCAGTTTCAACCATATGATTTGCACCAGTGCATTACTATCAGGAAAAAAATTATTCCACACCTTCTGACCAATCAGAATGTAGCATTCAATAGCACCCGTGTGTATCCAATCACAGGCCATGTGGAAGCCGGCGTACGACTTCCTGCTAACGTGGGCCGCTCAGATCGGCGACAGCTACCGCGATGTGATCCAGGAGCTCCAGCTGGGCCTGGACCGCATGAAGAACCCCATCACAAAACGCTGGAAACATCTCACAGGCACGCTCATCCTCGTCAACTGCCTCGACATGCTGCGGAGCTCCGCCTTCAGCCCCACCTCTCATGATGACTTCGCCATCTAAAATGTAACGCCATGGTGAACCATTGTCTCCATCCGGCCATGTTTAGGAGGACACACCGGGCGACTTATTACGGACTGATTTGCATGTTTTACCTCAGTAGAATCCGGTGTGCCCTTTCTCACAGTTTGACCTTTGACCTCTTCTTCTGTACATCTGTTCATCACAGCTTAAATATTTTAATGACCTGTGTGTTGTTCCTAGTCGTCTTCTTTGGAAGCTAAAACACACTTGATGCTTCACTCTCCCCGTTTTTTTTTCAGTGCATTACTTTTTTAGTTGTTTGTTTTGTTTGTTTTTTTACTATTTTTATAATCAGCTGTAAATTTTTTTCTTTCACTAGCAAATAAAAAACATTATGTAATGTCTACTAACACGTGTCGATCCGTCACCTCGTCCCTTTCTCTCACATGTAAAGGTTATTGTAAAGCGTTTGTCCTTTATTGCGTCCTATTTCACTTGTAAAGTCAATCTGCTCTGCTTTATTTACACAAATGGACAATCAGTGAAACAGGTAGAAAGTTAGAAGTTATGCTAGGATTCCGCTAGACATGAATTAGCGTGCCAGCTGGACTTACGCATGTTCCTTTTCTTATAAAAAATGTCTCTGACACGTGTTTCTGAAAGTGATCCGTTTAACTGCTGGGTTTTTTTTCGTTTGTTTTTTTACAGAGAACGAGGTTAAGGCTACTTACATCAAACTCTCGATCTAATTGCTGTCCAAAACCACTGAAACTCCACCCACAGTCAGCGTTATAATGCTAATGCTAAGGAACGTCCCTTTGAGCAGCTCCACACTCGTTAAGACAGATTAGTGATGTTATCTCCACTGTATGAAGTGTTTGTGACTGTTACTCATACCGGTCACTGGTATTTTACGCTGTGTAATGCTGACGATTCACTGTTGTTAAAAAATCATGATAAATGATTTAATCATCCAGAACCAAGAACAAGGAAAATGTTCATCTTCACCATTTCGTTATTATTTACACGTCACACTGATAGATGTCCCGATTTCACATTAATGGACTCAAAATGTTCTACCAAGTACCCAGTTGAGAACATGTGAAGGGGGCGGGGCTTTATGGATGTGTGGGTTCATATATGAGAGCTGACATCATTCCGGATTCACCTGTGGATTGCTTCTTCTCCTGTTTGATTGGAGAGGAAGAAGACGATTCTTTTGGTGTATTTTTGAGTGATGATGTGTACTAGCGTACTCCGATGTTAAACTGCACAGCTCGTACACAAAATGCACAGAAACTGTTAAAGTTTGCTAATCTAATCTTAATCTAATCTAATCTAATCTAAACTAATTAGATTAGTGGATATGGCGACAGTGTAATATAGTGTAGACGATTATGTCATTGGATCACACATCTGTACTGCTAGCTACTGGACACGTTACACTAACATCTAAATGTCTCTTCAGCCGTCCTCAGTGTTAAACCTGATGTAGTGCATTATGGGTAATACACTCACTCACACACTGAACAGAAGTAACCACTACACGCCTTATTGGAACCAAGTCATTCAAGAACACTAGCGAGTGATAAATTGTAGCCTGAAGGAAAATCGATAGTGCTTTAATTGCCAAATTCTGATGGGTGTGAAGTGTTAAGTTGCAGTATTATTCGTGACCAGCTTCCTTTATTATTCCCTTTGCTTTTGCTTTTTTTTACTTGAATGTTTCTATTTATATCTCATTGCTAGTTGTGGTTAGACTAGCGTACTGCACACATCGCTGATGATTTTGGCGTTAACTGAATGAACCTGTGTTGTGTTTTATTGTGAGGTGTTAATCTCCACACACTTCACACTGATGTGCTGGGTGTGACTGTGTACTTCTGTCTCCTCTCCGATCCATATTCTCACTTCTGTCAGGGGAATTGTGGGAAATTGTAGACACGTGTTTAGAGGATGTGTCCAATCAGATGTTCTGTACATTTTGTTTGAAGCAAGTCAATAAATTCGCTGTCAGTTTGGAAACTTTGACTTTCTGAATTTATTCTGCGTAGGAACCAGGTGAAGCGACAGGAAACAGATGACATCATCAGATGCAGCGACTAAAGACTACTGACTACAGTGTACTGAACATGTCAGATCACAGTATTACACACGTTTTTTTATAAAAGTTTGGTGTGACTTGGTTTTTTTTCTGTGGCCCAAACAGTCCGTGGTCTTGCTTTTTATTAGTTTACAAGACAGAGCTCCGTGAGTTCAGAAGTCAAAGGTCACATAGATGAAGTCATGAAAGTAAGCGCATATTTTGTGTCCTTTCCCCTTCAGTGAATTCTTGATTCGTTTTATCTGAAGAAGTGTAGTTTTGAGGCGTCTTCCATATCACCATAGCAACAGGATTAGAGGTTATACTATGAGTGTTAGCACCGAGCGTCCACTGTATTACCTCCTCCTGCCTCATTGTTCAGCTCGGACGTGTTCATTTACAGACTCATCTTTTTCCTGTACCGTGTGTAAACCCAGTGTTTTAAAGAATTTTCAAACGAAAAACATTTTTAATTTCATTCTTGTGTGCCGATCAGACGAGAGGGAAGGTAATAAAACTAATGAACAACTTGTTAAGAGGATTTTCATTCCCAGAGAGTAATGACCGAGAAACTCCAACAGTGTTGCAGGATTGTCAGTGAGAAGCTTCAGCTATTTATATTTTAATTAATAATAATTTATAATAATATGTTTATTAAGGTAGTCCTTCAGTTTCTGCTAGCTCGGACGCTGTAGGATATTTTGTCCTGTTTTTTCCTCTATCTACGTGAATGATTTCTCCTTTCCACTGGTGAGACACTTCAGCAGTAATGGACATCATGTTAATGATGTCATAAGTTAGTCATTGCCATGGCAACGGTGACTGGAGGACACTTAAAGAAACACAGCCGCAATCTGAACTTAAGAACCCTGTAGAGTGAGTGTCATGTTTTAATCATCAACTCTTTCACCTTCTACAGCTTCACAAACCCTGAAAACAATACACTCACACACATTTTCTCTCTCTCTCTCACACACTCTCACACACACACAAACACTCACACACACACACACACTTTCTCTGTCTGTCTCTCTCTCTCTCCCTCTCTCTCACTCACACACACACACACACACACACAGAGAGAGCGCTGCACCCACAACTGTGTGAAGTGGGGTGAACTCACCCGGGGTGCAGTTTCCTCCATTACAGTCACTTATTTGTTCCAGAAAGGGACAGGCAGTATGACATGGGAGTGTGTTTGTGTGTGTGTGTGTTTGGGGGTTAATTAAAGGGACATACTTGGTTAATCAGGTTTTGCTGTTTTGCTGCCCAGCCGATTCAGAGGAATTGAGCAATCAATAGCCTTGATTCACTAATCACACACACACACACACACACACACACACACACACACACCTTGATTAATAACACCAATAAAGTAAATTTTCATTGCAGTAAATGAGTTGATGAAACTCAATGAGTTTATTGAGGTTATTGGCAGGAAGAAAATATTCAGCAACTGTGTGTGTGCGTGTGTGTGTGTGTGTGTGTGTGTGTGTGTGTGTGAGAAAGAGAGAGAGAGACACAGAGGAATAGAAGAGTGAAATGAGACAGAGAGAAATGCGCAGGTGCTGAAAAATACATAATGCTGCTCAGATCTCTTCAAGTGACACACACACACGTACGGCAAGTGTGTGTGTGTGTGTATGTGTGTGTGTGTGTGTTCAATAAGAAGCTATTCCAGTCACTCCAGGTGTCTGTCTCCTGCTGAGTGTGTCCTTGATGGCCCCTTACACGCTCCACTCTCTCAACCGTGTGTGTGTGTGCGTGTGTGGTGATTTTGCTGAGTGGGCGGAGCTTAGGCTTAATTACATTAACCAGCCGAATTCAAGAAAATGGAGAACTTGTTATTTATAATGTAGTATCATTATTGCTAATATTAATATTAGTATTATTAAAGAGTGATGGACTATGTTTGGGGTTTAATAGCTGCTGGAAAAAAAGCATACATTGTTAGTGCGCGCACACACACGCACACACACACACACACACTCCTTCCTTCCTGTTTCCTTCTCTCTGTATGTGTGGCAGTATTGCAGGAACTTTGCCTTTTGTTTACTGGTTTATCTCCATTCCTCCTCCTCGATCTCGTCATAGTGGGAGTGTAAAGATTTCAAGCTCTCCACAAGCTGATCTTGTCAGTGAAGTAAAAGTTCTGTCAGAATAATCATGAGAATCAGTTGTAATGTTTCTAACACTGTGTATGCATGACTCGGTTTAAGCTCTCCACTGCTTCAGCTCTCAGCTGTGCCTCAGGTCATGCACTATACCTGCGGACTGTGTACCAGGGAGTGTATAGCTGACTCTGCTCTCACCCCACGTCTCGTTTCCTGTTGTTTCTTCTCATCATCATCTCTAGTGCTATTAAATAATCTCTACAGAATTGCTACTTTGACTTTCTCATCATCTTCATCCTCAGTTAGCTCTTCATCCTGGTCAGGGTGGCAGTGGATCCAGATTCTATCCTGGGAATACTGGGTGAGAGGCGGAAATACACCCTGGATGGTTCATCCAACACACATTCACGCACTCATTCAAAGCTATCACACCCAATCCTCCCACCTGCATGTTTTTGGGTGGAAACCGGACAACCTAGAGGAAACCCACAGGGACACGAGGAGAACGTGCGGAACTATAAACAGCTCAGGAACAAACCTGGAGCCCTGGAGAAGACAACTTTACACACTGCTATGTTCATTATCTAACTAAATTTGACTATAGTTGTTATATACTGTACATACCTTGTGTATAAAGAGCCCCTAAACTGTACTGTTGCTCAATGCTGCCATCTGGTGGATAAACGCCCACATTACATCTAGCATTCAGTATCTTTAAAAGATATTTTCCACAAAGTGTTGTGTTCTTTTAAAGTGATGTTAAAGTTGTATTTCTGTATTGTAGGTGTGTTTAAAGGTGTGTTAATATTTTGCAGAGTTCAAGGAAATGAAAATGTACACACAGATGGGAGTTAAAGTTGATAATTGCATAATAAATATAATTATAATCATTAAAAAATTATCTACAGTTCAGATTCAGTAGGTGCCAATCACCATTTACCCAAACATTCACCTAACATAAATCATCTTAACAAATTAACAATGTACAATATAAAGAGTTTACAGAAGATAAATCACACACTGAAATGTTCACCATGGTAACTGATGATGATGAAGATGATGTAGATGAGCAGCTGATTGTCATTATCCTCATTAGTGCTGATTGAGTGCACTACAGTTTCCCACTAGACTGTACAGCAGTGCAGTGAACAGTGCTTCAGTTTACTAAGAGCCCCAGTTCCCTAGTGCCCTATTGTCCTGCTTTCCCAGCACTGTAGTTTGGGATTTCCCGAGTGTCCCAGTTCCCGAGTGTTCTAGCTGCCTAGTCAATGAGAGTCATAGCTTCATTGTCTTGTTTTTATTTGATCACTAGTGGCCTTGTTTCCCAATTCCCTAGCATCCTGGTCTCCTAGCTCCCTACACAGCTATTCAGCTAATGTCCTCATTTCTAATTCTTTGCTTTCCATGTTTCCAAGTTCCACATAATTCTAGCTTTTAGAAGTTTAGTGTCACAATTCCCCAGCATCCTCTTTTCCTAGTTATGTGCTTTCCTGATCATTTAATACCACAGTTCAGCAATCTAGATCCTGATTCTCAAGTGTCCTTATATTCTGGTTCCTCAGTAATCTGTTTTCTCAGTTCCTTTATGTGCCAGTCTCTTAGCTTTTATTAAAGACCATGTAAAGCAGTAAAACTGTATATATGCTGAGTTTATCACACCACAGAAAAATGTGTTTAATAAAAACCCCAAGCCCAATTTGAACAATTGAAAATATCATGAAATATAAATAATTAGGTTTCAAAATCAGAAAAAAAAAGCAGTATTCTCATCTCTGAGTTGCTGGGGGTGTGTCCTCTGAAAACCCCAAAACCACGCCCAATCGTGTCAAACCACGCCCAAGCATACCTGTTCATTATGTCCAACCACTCACCGTATGTCTACATATAGAGCTATAATGTCTACATAAAGCTAATAGCTAGGTCTTGCTCTAGTTAGCCTCGTGTCTGATGAGCTCCTTCAGCTAAATTATTTTATAGAAAGGTGTGTTTGAATAAATTATAACCATGGTTTACTTTATTATGTCCATATCCAGACTTCGGTCTGCTAGTTATCAATCCTTAACCCAGCTATCTTAGACCCTGTTTACACTTAGTATTAAAATGCTTCAAACGGCGTCTATTTCAAGGGCAGGCCTTGTGTATTTCAGCAGGACAATGCAAAACTACATACTGCAGCCATTACAACAGCATGGCTTCGTCGGAGAAGAGTCCGGGTGCTGAATTGACCTGCCTGCAGTCCAGATCTTTCACCTATAGAGAACATTTGGCGCATCATTAAACAAAAAATACGTCAAAGATGACCACAAACTCTTCAGCAGCTGGAAACCTATATCAGGCAAGAATGGGACCAAATTCCAACACCAAAACTCCAGAAACTCATAACCTCGATTCCCCCTGTCCCAACTATGTTGAGATCTGTAGCAAGCATCAAATTTGAAATGAGCTCATTTTGTGCGTAAAACTGTAAAGTTTCTCAGTTTAAACATTTATGTTATCTATGTTCTGTTGTGAATAAAATATTGGCTCATGTGATTGGAAAGTCTTTTAGTTTTCATTTTATTCAAAATTAAAAAACGTCCCAACTTTTCTGGAATTCAGGTTGTACAACACAGACCGTGCTTATACCTGGGAAAAACGGGCAGAACTGTAAGAATTCAGTTTTGTTTCCACTTCTCTAGGGCTTTTAATATCACACTGCCTGTGTGTCAGGGATAGACACATCCATAATTAATGCACATCCATATCCTGGATACAGAACAGTAAACAGTGATGGTTCTCTTCCTGTTTTCCCTGAACACCTCTGACTTTAGATACTGCATAATGCTTAAGACATCATCTGCAGAAATTCTCATCAGATGAGAAAAAATACAAAGCCTTGATGAATGCTGTTGCTGTACGGTGCAAACTGAACTATCTAAACTCAACATCTGTAAAACAATAGAGATGATGGTGGATTTCAGACCGACCAGGCTTCCTCTGACTACTACTATTACTATCTATGGCATGAAAGTGGAGAACACTGATTGGCCAAGCTTGCTTGATTAGACACAAAACGTATGTAAACTTTAATTCTGTAGTTACCTAACCTAGTCAGCCAGCTTACGAGAACAGTTATTCGATATTATAGGCAATCTAGAAAATATTGTTAATCCAAAGTCATTACTTTATCTTGATTGCTGATTAAATGATGAAGAGGTATGAACCGATTCTTTACATACAGCAGAGGCGATTGTTTTAAAACTACATGGGAAGCCCGCTCTCTCTTAAAATAAAAAAAATCCAAACACGGCTAGAGCAACAGATGAAAGAGATATAGATACACTATATAGCCAAAAGTTTGTGGATATCTGACTCCCATCACTCCCATATGTGGTTCTTCCCCAAACTGTTGCCACCAAGTTTGAAGCACACAACTGTCACATAATAGGATGTCTGTGTATGGTGTAGCATTACAATTTCCCTTCACTGGAACTAAGGGAGCCCAAACCTGTTCCAGCATGACAATGCTCCTGTGCACAAAGCGACCTCCATAAAGACATGGTTTGCCGAGGTTGATGTGGAAGAGCCCGAGTGTCCTGCACAGAGCCCTGACCTCACCCCCACTAAACACCTTTGGGATGAACTGGAACTCTGACTGCACCCCAGACCTCCCCAAATCCCTGGTCCAAAATCTAGTGGAAAGCCTTCCCAAGGACTGGAAGTTATTATAACAGCAAAGAGGGAATAAATCTGGACTGGGATGTTCAGCAAGAACATATGGGTGAGACAGTCAGGTGTCCATATATTGTATATACTTCAATAACAGAGACCTGCAAACAGTAATTTACTTTAAATTCCTCAAACTAAATGCAAATTATTTACACCCACATACCAGCGATTCATTATTAGAGAACTTTCTTGAAACTCTGTAAACTACCTGAGTAATATATAAACTTTTGATTTTATTACAATCCTGTAGCACGTATTCACCATTTATTGTGAAAGGCTTTAAAAGGCTGAACAAAATCTGTTATGACTAAAGAAGTGTTGTGGTTTTTAAGAATGAGTTAATCAGCCATGACAGCTGAGAGAAGAATGAGCTCTGATCTGTGTATGCAAAATAATTTACATACGGTTCAACCCAAGAACAATGTAAGCTCACCATAAAACTAGCACAGCGAGAACTTCAGTGTGGAAGACACAAAACCA
>JAQMYM010000023.1:33368956-33386245 GCA_030014255.1 Parauchenoglanis ngamensis
GGCCTCTCTCATCTTTTTAAGTGGGAGAACTTGCACAATTGGTGGCTGACTAAATACTTTTTTGCCCCACTGTATCTACACGTACACATTCACACACACACTCTATATTTATTAATAAAGATATGTATAATGCAATAGAAATAGAAATATGATGAAATGAAATAATAAGAGAAATATGCAGGTTCTTATGGTTTTAAGCCTAAAGTCTAGTTTCACTCACTCGCTGAAAGCCATGTTGCATGACATGATAAATGTTTTGGTCAAATATATTGGCTTTTTTTTCACTTTCATAGAATATAAAACTGAATAAGAAACAAAGTAGATGATATATTTTAAATGATTTGTTTAATAAAGTGGATATTGTAGTGTCGAGCACTAATTTGCACACTTGTGATTATGGCTGTAGTCACAGCCGCTATTGTTCAGGAGCAATCCAGGTCCACTCTTGGACATCTCGGGGCCAAATAAGAGTGAGATGATTCCAGATCGAGAGACAGAACCTTGACTTTGCTCTAACTGGTTGGTGATCTGGTGTCACCCAGACGAGGACCGGTTCCTCTCCAGGTTTCTTTCTCAGGGAGCTTTTACTCTGGCTTGATCGCTAGGATTTAATCTGCATTTATATCCGGGTTTCTGTGAAGCTGCTTTCTAACAGTGCTATAAAAATAAAAAGGAGTTGAAGAGAAGAAGGAATAACTTATTGTTGAATTTTGTGCAAAGACGAATCAGTACAGAAAAATACTCAAGACGGCACTCGAGTCCTGTGTTGTCTTAAAGGAAGTGGGCATGGAAAGAGTGCTGAAAAATCATACTCAAAAACATAAAACACCACTGAAGTAAGAGTCAAAAAGTAGCTAGAGTTCAGCTCAGAGTAGTGAGCATTTTAGTGAGTAAACTGAAAGCTTTAATAACATTACAAACTGACTTTGAAACGCTGTTACCGGTTCAGACAGAGATGTTTTGTTTGCTGGTCACTCCACCTGTGATCTCCGTGAGGATTAGCAGTTTACACAAGTTTTGCTGTTGCCACATTAGATTTTTATGTGATTTAATAGGATTGTCTATGGAGAATAAACTTGACCAATCAACATCAACGGAGTCAAAAGTAAAAACAATGGAACAAAATGTATAAATTCAGGAAGGAGGAAAGTAGCGAGCACGAGAGAGGAGTACTTACAATGTACTCAGCTAAAAGTAAAATTCCACACATTTTTAAACTTTTTAAGGAAGTACTATTTTTTTTTCATGTAATAGAGGTTCCGATACATCAATGGACTGGGAGAAGCAGGAAGGACGGCCGTATGCGTATTTCACCTACGGCACCTGCTGCAGTGAGGTGGAGCTCGACTGTCTGTCAGGAGAATACAGGGTAAGTAGTACACACTCACAGTGCATAAATAACACTCATTTACCTGTAACGGGAAAGAAAGTGTGTGTGTGTGTGTGATGTTACACAGACTTTAAGGACAGACCTGGTTGTGGACATTGGGAAGAGCATAAACCCCTCCATCGATATCGGCCAGGTAACACACATACCCATACACACACCTCCAAATCTCCATATGGTAATGTAAAACAGCATTGTGTGTGTGTGTGTGTGTGTGTCAGATTGAGGGAGCATTTATGCAGGGTCTGGGACTCTACACAATGGAGGAGCTGCACTTTTCCCCCTCAGGTGTTCTGTACACTCGAGGTCCGGCACAGTATAAGATCCCAGCCGTGTGTGACGTCCCGCTGCAGTTTAACGTCTACCTGCTCTCTGGATCCCAAAACCCGCACGCCATCTACTCCTCAAAGGTACTCCAGAAGCACACATCTTGTCAGACTTTATTACACCACTTCGCATCATGCTAAACTGGTGGCTACATGTTTCCAATGCTTATTAGCGTCAGTAGCCACGTACCTCCAGTGCAAAACCACAGTAACAAACATGTCTCATTTTAAAGGTGGAGTGGCAGACAATTAGTTTTTGGACTTCATCATTATGACCTGCAGATATTTATTTATTCTATTTTTCAGAGACATTACGTGATGATCTGTTCTGTGTTTCAGGGTATCGGAGAACCCACACTCTTCCTGGGGAGCTCTGTGTTCTTTGCAATAAAGGATGCTGTAATGGCGGCGCGGAAGGACGCGGGATTATCTGGACCGTTCACCCTAAACAGCCCTGCTACACCGGAAAGAGTGTGCCTCGCATGCAACACACATTTCACACAGAGGGTATACACACACACACACACACACACACGGGATAAATTATGTGTTGTATGCCTGTGACGTGTAAATAAAGTGCTAGTGACTGGAGATTTGTTCATACGTCATTCTGGACCCTGAAATCTAAGCTCATTTCCACACAATTCTCATGATTAAGGGCAAAGAATGGCCTTTTATGGAGTTGGTTTTCGCAGTTTTTTTATTTGATATATTCACACACACACACAAACACACACACCTGACTAATTATGTTTTTCTTCTCCAGATCCCAGACTCAGAAAGAGGAGCATCCCAGCCTTGGGCTCTGCAGCTGCCTTGACCTTCATTTCACGCTTCTGAACATTGTATTACATCATTATAATCACTAAACGATCTGCAACATTATATCCATACTACATGAATAAAACTGAATAAATGATTTAATGAAGTTGGCAAATGTATTTTGAGTCATTAACATATTAAAAGGATATATAAGCACATTTACTTTAACATTATACTGTATATCTCTGTACTATGTTGGAGGCTGGGATACACCCAGGTGTGTGGGGTGCAGATTTATTGGGTAGAAACTTACAGGGATTCATTTCACTGTTTGGTTGAATTTATTTTATCATACATTAGTGCTGGACAATGGCATTTATAACAAGTCTTGCAAAATTTGACGTCTTGCAAACACTGCTATAATCTATACAATCAGGAATATTGTGGACAGCTCAATTTCAGAGTATTAATAAATTACTTTGCAATTATAAAACCATCTTTATCTGTCTTGGATTATTATCCTAGTAGTAGTTTTCCTCTTAATCTTATATAAAAAGTGCTTTGAGATTTTGGACTCAGTTGAAAGTGATATGTAAATCAAGCTAATAAAGTTATGTTCATTATGTTTTGTGATCAAAATAAACTCTTTAACCACTTAATCAAGATGCAGTCCTTTTATTTTACGTTTATTATTTCAAAAAGGGGGAATCATTTATTTTTGTTCAAGTTACTGTACAATAAATAAACAAATATTTGTTTTAAAATATTAGCGGTTACACTGGAATTATGGCTGTTGCTTTGTGTAAAAATGTACGCATGATCATGTTTAAAATAAAATGCAAAACATTGTATGAACACTTCCCCCTACAGGGAAGAGTTAAAGCACAGACTCCATTATTGAGAAATCAGATGGTCTTGCCACACAGGCGTGATTACAGTGGAATAGTCAACCGTGTTAGATTAAGGGGGAAATGTCTTTCAGGAAATGTGCATAATTGTTATGAAATAGGACTATTTTTAATAATTAAACCCAGTAGCATGACCCACAACGCATTAGACTTGAATTACAGTAACAAGTCTTTAAAATAATATTTATTTTATATGACGAGTAAAAATCAAGTTAGAAATGAAACCTGACCTCCCCGCTTCCGCTTACACATGGACTAGTTCGCATTTTTTATTCCGTCTGCGCCTGCGCACACTGTTCTTGCTTTCTCGGAGAGGATTTTGTTGGAAGGGTTCGGGACAGCATTGTGTTGCTTTGTTCGGTGGTTCTAAGACCGTTTTTATTTGAATTCATTTCGGTGAGTTTTACACTATATTTCAAAGACACTGTCAGGTAGATTTATTTGAGGCAACAGCGTATTCGGTCGTTATAAGATGGCGGATAAATCTCTTTTTTTAATTATGGCTGTCTAGGTTAAGGCGTTAGCTTGCCTGTTGCTACCTTGTTAGCTAAGTGGCATTGTTCGAGAAATACCTGTTTCTTCATTTATAAGTGAGAATTAATTTTAGTATTTGGGTTAATATTGAGGACGTTTTGATGTCCGGGTCATTTCTGTGCTTAAATCGTGAAAGCGTGTCTGTTCAAGTGGACAGTGTCACCCCACCGGTTTTAGGCCTCGCGAGCTCATTTGAGTAGCATTGTTACAACGCGTCCAAATGTGGCTCGAGGAGACGGCTACTGCGCATGCGCTAGCGGCGGAAGCGGTTTCGCTCCTACAACGGACATTTTCTTAAAATAAATCCGTTCACATTCCATATGTTTTATGCATCATAACTTTGGAATGCAGTATCGCCATTCTTTTGTTAAATCCTCTTCTAAGTTAAGGGAGAGAAATATCGAAACGTATGCTTTTTAACGGAATTAACGAGTTATCTTATTTGCGGAAGTGATTTGTCACGTGATCAGGCAGCTGCATTCAAAATGTCTCCCGATGTTTCAAGTCACATATATGATGGGTCTGTATATTACTACTGCTGTCAGTAATTAATCTAATAACTCAAAACATAATGATTATAGAGACTAGTGGGTCTGTATAGGTCTGGGGGATGTGACTGTAATGTCGAAATCGTGATAAGTTATGCCACGATGTGTTTTTCTCAGATCGTTTTTGTTTTTTTTTTTAAAGTTGAAAGTATTACAAACTGGCTGGAAAACAGTTGATGTGCATGTTGGACTTAAGATTTTAAATAGCAAAATTATAAAAATGTTTTAAAGGGGCTACTTTTTCAAGTACACTTTTGTTTTTTGTAGTATCAGATCATAGAATACATCTTTAATTCAGCACTATGGTGTTAGATGTTCACAAACCTTTGGCTCATGATTACTGTTCATCAAAAATCATGTGCTAGTTTTGTTGGCCACTGTGATCTGATAAATGTAGAGAACCACATTAGACTTATGAGATGGTAATGAACTTATAACTTGTTTGTTTATTGCTTTAACTTATTAAATACAATGAATGTGCATGGCATGTTAATGGCATGCAACATGACTGTTAATCAAGAACTAATATAATATCTTAATTTCTGGCTCTGAAAATGATGCAGTGTGAGGTCACTAAGTCTCTGGTCAATGTCTCTCTCATTCTCCCACTAGGTGTCTTTTATGAATAATCAAAAGCAGCAAAAGCCAACGCTAACCGGCCAGCGTTTTAAAACTCGGAAAAGAGGTGAGTGAGCCCTCGAAGCTGGGTTTAATTTGATGTTTGTAGTGCTGCTGTTGTAATACTGACAGGATGATGCATGTGTTTACTGTTCTCCACTCAATAGATGAAAAGGAGAGATTTGACCCTACTCAGTTTCAAGAAAGTATTGTGCAAGGCTTGAACCAAACTGGCACTGATTTGGACGCAGTTGCGAAGTTCCTCGATGCTTCTGGCGCCAAGCTCGACTATCGCCGGTATGCAGAGACGCTCTTTGACATCCTGGTGGCCGGTGGAATGCTGGGTAATGAATCTCACTCTTCATCTCCGTTCTCTCTTGCACGGTTTCAAAACGCTGATGCGGTGTTTTTCCCCAGTAGCGCCTCTCGTAGCAAGCTTATACTTGTTCCCAGTAACTTGTTCAGTTCATGTCGCACATCACAATAAATGAACGTTGCACAGTTTAATCTAAGTGAGGTTTTTCCTGTGTAGCCCCGGGTGGGACCCTTTCTGATGACATGACCCGTACTGAGTACTGTCTCTTCACGGCAAATGAAGACCTGGAGACAATGCAAGCTTATGCTCAGGTAATTACAGCAACTCAACGTTTATATTCATGCGCTCATGCTAATGTTCCCGTTTCTATGGTAACAGCTCGTTCACAGGGACGTGTGCCGTGGACGCGCTACACAAACAGATTAAGATGGTCATTGCCATGGTGATGTTTTATGTAAGGAGAAATGTTCTGCAACAGCCTCCCATGTTAAACCCAATATTAAAAAATGACCTAATACTTTATCCACTTTGTAAGTGTAAATTGTGGTCACTGAAACATTGCGCTGTGTGGGTCCCTTTTAACCCCAATCAGTTATGGATTATTTTCATATGGTGCCTTGTGTCTATACTCCTCCCTTTACTTCTCACAGCATTATGCTTAAGAAGGGCATGTTGCTGCAGGTGAGAACATTTTGTATGTTCAGTTGCACTCTGTGCCCGCCTCCCTTACAGATTAATCAGATGAGTGTATGTGGCTGATCACTTTGACGTTCCAAAAATTGTGCAAGACGTGTGTTTACACTGGAGAGGAAAGCAAAATGTTGCCCGTGTTGTGCAACTTTTTTGCTTTTGGAATGATTTCATATGCCATGTTTTATAGGGTTAACTGATCAGTCACCAACTTGCACAGTGATGTTTGTTCTTTCAGTGTTCACGTTTGATGTATATTGTGTGTTTGTGTAGGTTTTTAACAAGCTGATCAGGCGGTACAAGTACCTGGAGAAAGGGTTTGAGGAGGAGATCAAGAAGGTGAGCTGAGGCTTTGCATGTGTTCAGGTTAAACGCGTGTCTGATCTCTCGGTCCTTGAAGAACTTGTGTTTAGTTTGTGTATCGGATCAAAGCTGTAATTCTGGTGATGGAGCTGTCTGTTATATTTTGAACATAATGTCTCAAATCCTGAAGAGTTATGTGCAGCTGAAAGGTTGTCAGCTCTAACGTCTTCATGCAGAAAGAGAAACTTCTGTGACGTGGTGTTAACACGTTACAGACCCTGACTCTTCTCCCTCTCGTCCCGTAGCTGCTGCTGTTTTTAAAAGGCTTCACGGAGTCCGAGCGTAACAAGCTGGCCATGCTGACAGGCATTCTGCTGGCCAACGGGAATATATCCGCCTCCATCCTGAGCAGCCTCTTCAACGAGAACCTGGTCAAAGAAGGTAACCCTGATCCCCAAAGTGTTTAAGTGTGGGTGATGAGAGAACTATCGCATTGTGATGCTAGAAGGCATTTCAAATACGAGTAGACTTTTGTCCGGATATATAAAAATCTGGTCTAAAAACAGCAGCTAATTTGATCCCAGATCCATGATGAGCTGTTTATTAACACTGTGGCTAATGTAGTTTAAATAACCTGTTACTGAGCTGTTGGTCTGTGTGGAAGTTATTGAGCCCTGCTGTAATGCTGTTAGTGCTTCATTGTAATAACAGACCGACTGCATATGAAAACCCAAAAATGGATGGAAAAGAAAAGGGACATGTGTGGATAAAATGGTATAAATTATGCAATTATCATTACAGGTGTTTCTGCTGCCTTCGCTGTCAAACTGTTTAAATCCTGGATCAATGAGAAGGATATCAACTCGGTCGCCGCCAGCCTGCGTAAAGTCGGCATGGACAACAGGCTGATGGTAAGGGGTTGCACCTCGCTATGAGGAATAATGCCCTGTCGCTGTGCAGAGGTATGGTCGGGGTGTGAGTTTTAGATTTGCTAACATTTTAAAGATCTTCAGAAATAATTTAAGAACAGATTACGCCTTTGAGGCAGAAACAATTGAACGTTTAGTTATCGGTTTGTTGCCGTTTTTGTTGTGAAAACGTGCCCAATAGCTCCTCTCTGAGGCCAAGGCATGTCTGGGATGTGATCTTCGCACCACCTCACTGAGGGTTTGTGGTTTCTTGATCCCTATTAAAGTGGAAAGAATGCAAAGTATCCAAAGCTTGACTATAACCCAACCCTCAGTGATCTCACCAGTGGCGTTGCAGCATGATGAGGTAGTTGGCCGGTGGATGTGGACCGTAACTCTTCTGTTTACCATCATACTGGCTCTTTGGGACTTTTCTTCGAGGACGTCTGATCAGAGTATGCATATATATTTATTTATATATATTTTTTATTTAACAGGAGCTCTTTCCGGCTAACAAGCGGAGCTGCGAGCACTTCTCCAAATACTTCACAGATGCCGGGCTGAAGGAGCTCTCTGATTTCGCTCGCAATCAGCAGTCCATCGGTGCTCGCAAGGAGCTGCAGAAAGAGCTGCAGGAGCAGATGGCACGTGGAGAGACCCTCAAAGACGTGCGTGATTCATCCCACTCTCATTGCTGATCTCTGTGGAAGAACAGTGTGTGGGGTTGTTGGTGTTTCTTGTGTTAATTCTGTCTTTCACTCTGCAGATGATTGGCTATGTGCGCGAGGAGATGAAGAAGACCAGCATCTCTGAGCAGACTATGATCGGCATCGTATGGACAAGCGTCATGAGCTCTGTGGAGTGGAACAAGAAAGAGGAGCTCGTTACTGAGCAAGCCATCAAACACTTGAAGGTATGAGACGGATCACTGGGTTATCGTGCGTTATTGTTGCTATAGTAACACGTGATCATGGACTCTGAGATTTCTTGCATTTGTTGCAGCAATACAGCCCACTGCTGAAAGCGTTCACGACACAGGGCCTGTCTGAACTTACTCTGCTCCTGAAGATCCAGGAGTACTGCTATGACAACATCCACTTCATGAAGGCCTTTCAGAAGATCGTGGTGCTGCTCTACAAAGGTGCGTGATTGTTAGGGTGTGTAGTGAGAGTGAGAAGAAGTGATGAGTGACAAAGAATTGCGCTGTACAGTAGCCGCCGAGTGCTTTGTGGGGTCACTTGTTTTAGTTCCTTGTATTCTGTTTAACACAAACAGGTGAGCCATTTCGTCTCCAAGCACCTGGTGATTTACTGTAAAACCCCATGTATGTGTTAAATGCACTATGGTTTCTACCTCAGTCAAGTGATGTAAGGGACTGCATTAAACTCAACTTTGAGTTGAAATGGTGTGTGTGTGTGTGTGTAGCTGATGTTCTAAGCGAGGAAGCCATTCTAAAGTGGTACACCGAAGGGCATTTGGCCAAAGGCAAGAGCGTCTTCCTGGAACAGATGAAGAAGTTTGTGGAGTGGCTGAAGAACGCAGAGGAAGGTAAAGCAGCACGCATGCACTCAGTGCGGCTCTGTAACATCCACCCTCACCATGACCCCATCACTGCTGTGTAATACTGCAGGGCTGCTTTACTCACAGCAGAGCTTCTGCAGTCAGTGTTTAGAAAAGCACTGTCAGTGATTCTCAGTTACTGACAATAAGCAGTCTAATCTAGAGACCAATTTTATGCGCTTCAGCCAACACTACTTATAACAAACTTTATGTATTTTTGTCCTGTTTCAGAGTCTGAATCTGACGAGGAGGAGGGAGACTGAGACTCTTCTCCCCCCCACTGCCGGACTCGCAGAATGTTTTTGTTACAAAGAAAGAAAGCGCTTGTCTTTCAGTTTTACTTTACCCCCCGCCCACTTTTCTTTTTTTTGTTCTCACCCCCTCTCCAACCATAACACTTTAGATGTCGTCCAAGGGCTTTGTAATGGTTTATTTTAACAGAATTGTTTTTGTATCTGATCTTAAGGTTTACACTAAACACAGATGGTGAATAAGCAAATGTTTTTGTTTTGTAATTTTGGATTTCATAAATTATACATGATCACCTCAAATTTTTTTTTTTTTTTTTTTTTGAGACCTCTAATGTGCACGAGTTAAGCTCGCATCATGATCATGGATTGGACCGACGAGTGAAAGATGACGCGGTTAAAGCCCTGACCCTCTGTAGAAACGTCACTAGCTTCACCAACTAGTCTCCTTCAGCTAGTTGTCCTTTCAAAAAAAAAAAAAAAAATTAAAAAAGACACCTGACTATATCTCCACTTTTGATTTTCTCAGATTTCTTTAATCCTGTTGACTTTTTTTAAAGAAATAAAAATGAGAAATTATGAAGTGCCTCATAAATAGTCTTGTTTTTTTTTTAACGGCAATGGCATGTCTAACATTATTTTACTCCTTGTACCACAACAGTTCCTGTTCTAACGTTATAGCAGCCATGAACCAGTCATTCCCTCAGCAGCCTCTCTCCTCTTTTAATACAAAGAAATGCAGCTGTCCTGATGTCTGATCACATGCAAAGTGCTAACACTGCAGATTCCTTACTTAATTTAAAAGAAATATCACAGGTCAATGATGTACACAGCTTTAAAAACATGTAGCAGTGCATCTGTCCTACACGTCCCTCTGAGTAAGCTGTTGCTGTAGCAATGATGGTATATTAGAACAGCATGTGATCTAAACCTGTGCTACTGTCTGATGTAGAAAGTGAATCACCTGACAATCTGAATCCACGATTTCCTTTCCTTCCTGTGCTGTCCACTAGGTGGTGCCATAATCAGTTTTGTTTTTAGTATCTCCCATTACATGCAAAGTTCATACATTTGTTGACTTGAGAATAAAGGTGAATTATTTTTATTTAATTAGATTTCTTATTACCGGTCATGTTGCAAAAGTGTTCACACCAGAGTAACATTGACCCCTCCACTTTTTGCTCTATTGCAAAATGTAATGCACTTGTGTTGCTGTACCTAAAGATGTGTCTCCATGGCTCAGGAACTGTATACCCAAACTACACAGCTTCTGCTCTGTATTTGATATTTATTACTGACTCTTTGCTTGTTTCTCAGCTAAATTGAGATCACTTTTCAAATGGATCACACAGCATACAGACATAGTTCTTTTATTGTACAAAAAAATAGTTCTGTAGCAGCTTTCTTGTGCTCATGTGCAAAGGACAAGTTCAAGTATGTTGAGGTTTAAACACTCCCTGCTGAGCTAGAGGTAGGCCAACGCAATACACATTTCTATACATACTGTGCAAACAGCTCCTTATGATCGTGATCTGTGCGTTTGCATGGTGTTTGGGGGTACGATAACGGGTTACATTGTGAAATGAACCATGTGCAATGCAGGAAAGTCAAGGTAAACATCCTGAAAGTTCATGAACATGTAGGGTGTAATAGTTAATCAAGTTCAAAAACTAAATTAATGTATAATGTTTATTTTTAATCATGTAGGTTTAAAAGCTAAAACTTGAGGGAAATCAAAGGTTGAGGTGAAACTCCTGCTAACAGCATGCCTTTCATTTATTCACAATATCTCTGTTCTGGAGGATGTGTGAATTAGAGATAACTAATGAACAATGTTTTTCAAATGAATCACCCTAATGAACGATCAAACTGATACCGAACTGATCAGTGATTTGTTCATCTGACTCTGTTTTTCTAATGCCTACAGAAAGACCAGTGGACTGAATCTTGTTCCTTCATCTCTTTTGTTTGTTCCTTGCGTAACTAGTCAAAAGCTGCAGACTGATTGCCTCACTCTCACGTCAGTCGAGCTGTACGATTCAGAGGAACAATGTGCAGGCAAACGAACTGCAACATGATGGTCTTTCTGGATGTGCTACCCTACTGAATGAACAAACGACTCTATCGAACAAATTGAACTGAAAAGAACTCGTTCACCTCGGTGAATGACCGTTTCCTACTCTAGTGTGTATTAACCACAATACACCGCATCACTGTTGTGTCCCTTTGTTTTGTGTCAAGCTTTGCTGTGCATTGATTCATATAAAAAAAACCACTAATCTCATACGCTACAAGCTAATAAGCCGTTCAACAAACTAACAGAACATAATGTATTTGATCTGGTTAAAATCGATGAGCATGAAAATAAGTTTTCAAAAAAATCCTTTGTACAAATTTTTACAGAAAAACCAACAGTATTTGAATGAAAGTTTTTACGCCTTTTTAGAACCTTTGATGTTGGAAACGTTGTATGAGCTGCTAAGCGTTTGGGACGCAGCCGATACGTTTAAGTGTGCTTGATCGCGTGCCGTGACGACATCCTCTTAAACTGGGATGAGACTAAAGGTTGATGTTTGCGTAAAGGAATAACGAGGTTTTGATGCAAAGTTCAGGATTTTTCTGATTTGTTTCAGTTCCAGGCTGTTATGATCAACATTTTTTAGAAGTCCACCATTTAATGGCTTAAATGTGTATCAATGTGACCGTGCATTGCAGTTAACCCTTGACCCGTTGCCTTCTTCCTGCATTCGGTATAACATTCGCTGATTTTCACAGATCAGTGTAAAACCATCCAATATGGCAACCTGTAGCCTACTGACAGCAACCGCTGCAGCACACAAGGGTTTGGGTTACTGTCATGTGACACATGAGGGACACACACACACACACACACACGTACACACACACGTACACACACGTGGTGGTGTTTTTTAAGGAGTGGCTCATCCAGGCTTCTGAAATAACCTCCTGCCAGGTGCTGCTTTTACACACACGGCTCCGGTTACACTCACCAAGAAACACAAGGGCAAACACAGGCGCACGCTCACACACACACGTTTGTAAACTCAGGGGGAGAAAGTGCATCTCATCATGTGATTTTTTTTCCCTCCTTCTGTCCTCATTTTTAGAGTTTTAGAAAGAAAATATAAAACAAGGCTTAAAGTTCTGTCCGTATGAGGTGAAGAGAAAGTCTTTACATGTAAACATGGAGCTGCTCGACCAGGCCGAGGATTCTCACACACCAGGATTCTCACTCGTTCGCATCTGCAAAACACAGACATTAAAAAGAATCATGTATGTATTCTTTAGTATTGCCTCACACAAATATCAGATTTTTGAAAATTGACAGAACGTTAGAGTAGTTTCTTTGTTGCCCACATGAGCTAGCTTTAATAAACTATCACTTATGTTAAAATCCTACATAAAGCTGTGTTTGTTCAACTCTCCTCCTTCCTACAGAGAAAAGAACGTGTAGGAGGAAATTTCAGTCTGATTTTACACAGCATTTTGATGAGTAACAAATGACTTGCGTGTTCTAACCTTGGACAAGTTTGCGGTGCAGCTTTCATCGTTACAGACCATAATATTCTCTTTAAAAACTTGAGAATTGTGTTTGTATTTGTGGGAAAGAGCCTGATTTAGATCGGATATGACAGGTGTAACACCGCTACATGAGTGTAAACAGGGAATTATTTGCCCTGTAACAAGTAAACTGTGGCATTCCTCAAGGCACAGTCTTGGGTCTGTTTTTCCTTCTATCTGTTATTAAGGACACGTTATTTTGAGGCTTGCCGTTAATTTTCATTGCTGTGCTGATGATGCTCGGTTGTAAATATCTAGACAGATCCAGATCACTGGGTTAGCATTTTGTATTATTGACATTTAACACTAGCAGTCTGGTGACTTTCTTCCACTCTGCCTATATGAAAGAGCCTTCAGTTGGGATAGTCTCATCCTCACATAACCCATAACATCTCAGAATCATTTCCAGTATATGAGGAATGTACTGTCCATAAGAAATGGTCAGAAGTTAGTTCATGTACATTTTCTAGTAACTTCTTGATTAGGTTCCTGGAAGATGCCTTCCATCTCAGCTGTGTGTATGAGAAGATTAGGTTCCTCAATGTTTCTGCACCTGCCCTCTGGAGCACTCAAACTCCTCCATCTTTCATCATGAAGACTTAAACCCCTGCATTTTCCATCCTGAAGCTCACAGGCTCCTGCTAAATTCTTCCTGAGACCAACAAGTCCCTTCTTCTCCCATCCTTAGAGCCAAAAGCCCCTGAGGCCCACAAGTTTCTACTCCTACCACCCTGCATCCCTCAAACTCCTGATTAGTCCATCGTGAGACTCACTAAATCCTCTTCTTGCCATCCTGAGGCACAAGCTCCTGATTAATCCAACCAAAGGCCCACAAGTTTCTACTCCTTCCATCTGGAGTGCACAATCTCCTCCACCTTTCATCCTAAACTTCATCCATCCATAAGGTCCTTCTCCTGCCAAGCAGAGGCCAGCAATCTCTTACTCCTGCTATTCTAAGAACTACAACTTCCTCCATCTTCTATCCTGAAGCCTCAAGTGCTTACTTTTTCCATCCTGAGACCCACAAGCTCTTTCTTATTCCATCGTAAGACCCATGACCTCCATCTGACTTTCTGGGTTTATAACTGGTCACTTGACTCAACTAATCAAACTCCATCAGGCAGAAACCTCATTCCCTTAGACTGCTTTAGAAAGTATCTTTAAATAGTTACAGAGCAAATAAGTAAATGTGTAAAATATTCAAAAATATATAATAAAATATGAAAAAATTAAATCTGTTTTGTCCAGTGAGTATTTGTTAATTTTACTCTGCTGTGTATATGCTATCTGGAGGTCAATCCAGTCGACATTAGTACTGTGACTTTGCCGCTTTAACACACCTGACTCCACACATCAGCTCTCAGGACAGGTGTGTTAGAGCTGCAAACCGAGAAACACGAAACTCTGTGAAGCAGAGTCCACAAATCAGACCTGAGAACAGGTTTACTACACAACCTGGCAACCCAAAACACACACACACACACACACACACACACACACACACACACACACACACACACACACACACACACACACACACACACAAAACTAGTGTTTAAGTGCGCAATTTGAGAGTGAAGCTGCATGATGTTTTACTTTAGTATTCAGGTGAGAATAGTGTTTACTCTGAAACACATCTACACTCACAAATACACACACTGATAACAGCTACACTTTGAACACTCTGAAAGGGAAACCCACTACTGTAGGGTCTTAAAATTGAACCATAAAATGTTCCCTAAACTAACAAACCAGAGAACCACTTAAAATGTTAGGCTAGAAATTTTCTCCCGAGAGTGTACACATCACATTACCCGCACTTATTTATTTTAACACACACCCACACACACGCCTCTGTGTTTCTGCTGACCGGAAATGACTAATTAACAGCATCTCGCCTCCTCACTCACCATTCTCCTTTGATTTCCGAGGCAAAAGGTGCAAATGGGTCTGAGCGCGCCCCCGCCGCCGTGCACGAGGGTCTCTCGGTGTCGCGTGCACGGCGGTCCGTCTCCCCCGCTCTCGGCGAGCAGCAGGACGTTGGCGAGGTGCGCGATGTAGCTGGAGGCCAGGCGCAGCGTCTCGATCTTGGACAGCTTCCGGTCGGCGGGCTCGGTGGGGATGAGCGTGCGCAGGGCACTGAATGCCGTGTTGACGCTGTGAGTGCGGTCCCGCTCGCGTGCGTTCGCCGCCTGCCGCTGTTTGCTCACACCGACCAGCCTGAACCTGCTGCTGCTGCGCCCGGTGACAGAGACAGCGCGCGCGCGCCCATTCGCCCCCTCCGTCTCCGGCCACTTCTCAGTAGAGCTCTCGCTGCCGCTGTCCGGGTCAGAGGGGTCTGAGGGAGGCTCGCGCGCGCGAAAAACCGCGCGCTCGTTCTCAGTAGACTTCATGACGGAAATGAAAGGGGAGCTGCTCGTGCCCACTGTGCACGGCTGGAGCTCGTGGCTCCCCATACTGCTGCTGCCGCTTTAATGCGCGGTGAAAATAGCACGCGGATCCGGTGCCGCGTCGCTCGCGCGTGCCATAGCTGGCATAACGAATCCTTTCTGGGACTCTGGACGCTACCACGCGGGACAGGTGGAGCCCTGGAGGTGTGTGTGTGTGTGTGTGTGTATTTATAAACACATACATGCACATGCATAATTACATAATCATTATTGACATTTACTTAAAGTGTTGAGGGTATCTTACTTTCTGTCTGTCTGTCTGTCTGCCTGCAGAGAGGTCTCTGTTCTCTCACACACACACATTACTTATAAGTTTAACTTTATTTAAGTAGCCTGTGTTTATTTATTTATGTTTATTTATGTAAAATGAATAAAAACGTTTTTTACTCCCACATCCACTTTTTCTGTGACGTCATCAGCGAGGGCGTTTTTTTTAACTTCACGCTACTCGGTGTACCTAAGAAAGGCGAGTTTATAAGTGGTTTAAATTGTTAAAACGATATAATTTCACCTGAAACAGCAGTATAGCACTCACAGAAGGTGACCTAAGGCCAGACAGAGCACTGAGTAAAGGTTTATGTTGTAATAAGGTTATATTTAGAGAACGCTAACTTGGCGGTCAAGTAAAAGAGAATCTGCTAAAACTGCGCTAATCTATGCTAATGAAATTCAAAGCAATTATTTGTTAAAAAGAAGATGGAATTAAATGTCCCCAACTTTATCCAGTGTACAAAACTGTCAGTGAGCCATTTGGGAGTTGAGTCGAACTGCAAATTTCAGAAAGTCTTATTACTAGAAAAAAAAACTCCTCAACTGAGCTCAGATTAGATCCTCGGTACACACTCAACACATAATATTACAACACAATTAACACACCGTGGGTGGGTTTGGTTATAAAATGTGTAGCTAATTTATCTGAACATATATAAAGCTGTGGGTAGAAATGTGTATAAAATAAGTGAGTTATACTTCTGAAGGTTATTCAGAATGAAGCTGAGGCTTGTTGTGTATATTTGGGTTGAAGTTTAGACAGTTAGAGATCAACATCAGATCAGATCCCAAGCAGTTATAGCTGCTTTCAATGACACAAATTAAACTGAACATTTTTAATTTAATAATAACTATTTTCTCTTTTCAGTGTTCTGACAGGAAGAATTAATGACATGTTTCATCTTACACAGAAAACACAAAGACAGTTGTTCCTAATTGCACTGTTTCATTAGGAGTGAGTGAGTGCAGTGCGTTTTATAGAAATTTCTTTTCAGTGGTTGGAAATGTCTCTGATTGACCACCAGATGGCAGTATGTTACTGAGAAATAATCTCTAAACTGTCTTTATCCTGACATCCTTAGAGGTCATAGAAGAAAGAAAAGAATGATGAAAAATCTAACAGAGCGAGAGAGAGAGCATAAAAATATACAGAGGAAAAAAAGAAACTGGGATTGTAATGTGTGCCTCTGTGGATAGACAAGGATGAATCGGTTATATATATTATAGGGTTCTCTCTGTCTGTCTGTCTAAGTTTTCTATTAGACATGTACCATTAATCTGCTATATTTACACTGGGTTTTTTTTATTATTAGACTAATCTGAATTAATGTATTCATCTTTACATGCAAACATGAAAAGGTCAAAGGTCATGGATGCTATAGCTCACAGTAACACAGTATCCTGACCACCTGGTGTTTGCAGTCAGTGTAATGCAGATTTTCTGAATTGCTAAAACACATTTCCTGAAATCGTTCCTCCTTTTCTCGAAACAGTAAACACAAAACCTTTGCCTTGCCTTCCAACATCAAACAATCCATTCAAAACTATTATATCTTTACTCAAATCTACACACTGCTGTCAGATGAGACACAAAGCCAGTCAATGCATAAACACCACTCAGCAGTCGGAATATAAAAAATACAACAATGCAAAACACTGTACTCTTGGCATAGCAAGAAAAAAACCCAACTTTATTTAGGATATTTTCAATTATATCTTTATATGTGTACTATAGAAAACCTGCAGCAAATATAAAAAAATTATTGTTTAGCATAAAAAAGGTAATCGGGCGGTACGGTGGTGTGGTGCAGTGGTTAGCACTGTCGCCTCACAGCAAGAAGGTCTTGGGTTCGATCCCCGGGTCACCCAGGGTGCCTTT
>JAQMYM010000023.1:33407505-33420753 GCA_030014255.1 Parauchenoglanis ngamensis
TGTTGTGAATAAAATATTGGCTCATGTGATTTGAAAGTCTTTTAGTTTTCATTTTATTCAAATTTAAAGAACGTCCCCACTTTTCTGCAATTCGGGTTGTAGTTTTATCAATTTATAGTTAAGCTAATGAAAACAAAAAACAAAAAAAACATATGCTAATACACGTGTGCGTATATTGTCAGTAGGGTGTGTGTGTGTGTGTGTGTGTGTGTGTGTCTCACCACACTCCTCTTCGTCAGAGTTATCCCCACAGTCATTCACTCCATTACACACCTGCTGGGTGCGCACACACACTCTGTCATTCAAGCAGCGGAAAGGTCTCATCTCAGGACATGGGAACTTCACTGCAAACACAAACGCACGCACACACACATGCGCGCACACCACGCACACACACACACAACACACTTAAAAACTGTTTGGTGTGTGTAATTAAAAATCAATTAATAAAAACAATCAATAAACAAAACTAATTAAAATAAAATTAATAAGTAACACTTTGACTATTTTGTCGTCCTTCCATTTAACAGTGCTGTTCTTCTGTGCAGATTGTCTTTGTGTTAATGAGTGTTTATTTCTAACTTGCCCACGTCCCCTACACAGTGATGTATTGCTGTAGAGGCTAATCTCCATGAGAAATGTGTTTTGTGTTCCAGTTTATCAGACTGATGTAAGTGTGTGTAATCTTTCAAATTCTCATGAAATAAACACTTTCCTCACTGCACACACGCTTGTTTATTACTTTAACTGCTTTTCTATAGAATGAATAAACAACATTTGAATATTTTCACACTGTTTTTGTCGAGTTCAGCTTGTTTTATAACTACAGTACAGAGGCAGTTCGCTTCCTGTCCAATGTCACTGCAGCATCTTTCTATTACAGCACCTTTACCTTTAATACACATATCAGCTCAGGAACAAACTGTTTGTAATGAAGTAATACAATAACTAGTAAATGTTAGTTGATGTTTACATTTAATTATATTTAATTTAGCATTAATTAGCCAGTCGAACAAGTCAGTATAGATTCTCTCTGCCTCACAAAGCTGTGTTTCTGTTGTTTTATTACTTAAAATTAATTCAATTACAACTTGTTAAATTGTTCAACTGTTAACTCATCATTAATACATTATGTATCTTAAACTTTAATTGTTTGCTAATTGATGACTTACTTTTTGGTAGTAAATTATTCATTGTAAGGCTAAGATTTTTATGCCTGAGGCAGCGTGGTGACGGGAGAGCGTTTCATATTCACCAGAATTTCAACAAGGACGAAGGACATTTAGTAAAGAGGCTGAAGCTTTTATCAAAGCTTTTTTTTTTTTTATCTTGAGCTGTTATTATTAAGCAGTAACCTGTAATATAAGTGACATTAGGAGATGAGGAAAGATCAGATGTTATGATATTTTCAACAACCAGAGTGTTGATGTTCCTGAATATCAGGCAAAATGAAATGACTTTACTGAGCTCACAAACTCGCTGTCTGTTTAATAATCACTCTGTGATTAAAAACTGAGCGCACGGGCTGGACTCGCACACGCTGGGCAGATCAGGACCCGTGTGAACAGACTGGTGGAAATGTAAACACAACCGGCATTTCCAACACCGTAATCTTACTTAAGTGTGAATGTAGCGCTTTAACACACCACATATGTCCGGATCTTCGTCCGAGTTGTCCCCGCAGTCATCCTCACCGTCACACAGACACACACGCAGCTTACACAGTGTGTTATTGCACACAAACTCGTCAGGACGACATGTCACTGCACCTGCATGTAAAGAACACGCAGCATTAAAACCGGTGATTTATAGCACGTCTCAACACAACACTGAGCACACACACACGCACACACACACATGGTCCACCTTGGATGTGAAACACTCTATACATGTCACAGGTGCACAGCTTTCAGTGTCCAGTGTCCTAAAAATACAGCTGCAATTTTTCCAAACACTGAGATGAAGCCTTTCATCTGCTCCATTCACACACACACACACACACACACACACAGGAGAGAGAGAAAGAGAGAGAGAGTATGTGTGTGTGGTGTACAGCAGCATTAGGAGTGTAATGAGGTGTGTGTCCTCAGTAAATTGGAGAGACGTCTCAGGGTCTCAGCTCGCACGCTTTCTGTTGGTTTCCTGTGAAATTAGAGATATTTCGCTAACTAGTGCGTGACACTTTGTTGATGTGGACCGTGTGTTTTTTTCCAACCTCATTTACCCGCCCGAGTGCTCCTTAATAATTCATTTTAAACCAGAAAGACTGTGAATATCTCAGCAGTGTATACAGTAATCACTCGCATTTTAAACAGAAAACACACAGGGATGTGCGGAATACCTGTATTGATCACATGCAGGAAACACATTCACAAACAGAGTGTAATTCAATTAAAAATAAATAGAGGAGGGATCCAGGGCCTTCACACTGTCAGGGGGAAGGCAGAAG
The DNA here is from genome assembly GCA_030014255.1 of Parauchenoglanis ngamensis. Classification (NCBI taxonomy): domain Eukaryota; kingdom Metazoa; phylum Chordata; class Actinopteri; order Siluriformes; family Auchenoglanididae; genus Parauchenoglanis; species Parauchenoglanis ngamensis. The sequence continues at coordinate 33,409,955 of JAQMYM010000023.1, forward strand.
AAATAAAAAAAGAAAGCGAAGACGTTAAAAGTCTGCATTGTTAAACTCTTTTCTCATGCATCAGCTAATTTAGGCAACAACACAAAGAGCTTTAGTCAGGGATTTCATTTATACATCCAGCTGTCATTTTATTTTATTCCCCTCCGATTTCACTTTTTGGGACACCAACAAATTATCAGCATAATGTTCACTTATTTTTATTTAAAATAAATCAATCTGTATTTGTGTTATTAGTTATCTGGCTTTATTAGTGTTAAATAAAAGTGATGATTTCTTAAGATCACATTTCTTAAAACAAAGAAAATCCTATTTTAAACTCTTTTGGATCAGGTATATTCATGCCTAGTAGTAATAATTATAATAATAATAATAAGAAGAAGAAGAAGAAGAAGAAGAGGAAGGATGATGCTCATCTAAACAAAGATCTAAAATTATTCATTTATATAAAACAATAAATACAAAGTGTGCTGTGATTAGTTATAATAAGAGACATTTTGGCTCTGTGATCTACATTCTACGTTCGGGATCATGGTTGGGATTACACTCACAGAGCACAGTGTGTTTCTACCCAGAGTGATGACATCACAGGTCATGTGACTGTAAACGCACCGTGTGTACAGTTTTCTTCATCGCTGTGGTCCAAACAGTCGGTAACACCGTCACATCGCCAGAGAGCAGGAACACAGTGAGCACGGTTACGACACGCAAACTCACCCTGATTACACCCCCGAGTGCAGTCCACCTACACACACACACACACACACACACACACACACACACACAATTCAGGCAAATTAATGGCTTTTTCCACTTTGACCTTTAAACTCTGTTCAAAATTGCCTTTAATATCTAAATGCATGTGCTGATTTAATCACATCTATTACGGCAGCTGGATGTGGAGAGCAGTAATTATACCACTGAAGCTAGAAAAGCACCGTGTGTATGTGTGTGTGTGTGTGTGTGTGTAGGGGGACTGCACTGTGTGTGTGTGACACTGACTTCATCAGATCCATCTGCACAGTCGTTCCTTCCGTCACAGCGTGAAGTCGCCGACACACAGCCTCCTCCTGCACACACATACTCATTCTTACTGCAGGACGCTCCTGCTACACACACACACACACACACACACACACACACACACTCATAAGGATGACAGCTGTGAAAGTTTGTGAAAGCTTTCTTTGCTCCTAACCCTACACTCACAGCAGCACGTGAGGAGTCGCTCGTGTCTCTGGTGGGCGTGGCCTGTCCAACACAGGCAGCTATACTGTACATTACTTCTAAAGCTAATGAGTTAAACACAGATTAACTAACACACTAATCAGTGTGAAAATCTAATCAGTCGCATGATTTACATGTTACATGCTCAGCTTTGCTCTCAGATGAGATTAGCAAAGTTAGAAAGTAAGACTCCAACCATCTCTGCTACTTCCTTCCAAACTTTATTTCTCTTCCTAACGTCTCCTTTACTGAGAGCTCGTATGTGACAGGAGGAGATAAAACCAGGCTTAGAAGATTGTCTTCTGTTGTTGTGGGAACTAATTGCAGGTTGGAACTAAAGTTGTGAGCAGGGAACTGAAGAAACGTCAGACCACACGCTCTGTAGGAATCAAAACCATTGTTTATATCGGTCAGTCCTTTACAGCATCATAACTAATGAGCATAGAAGTGAGAAAATCTCAGGTAAATCCCAGGTAAGTGGTTTGTTGCTGAAATCACAGCTCTGTGTCCTGCAGGTATGAAGAGTGAACAATGGTCTGTCGCTTTGGAGACGGATTTCATCTCGTCAGACAGAGCCACAAGGAAACTACAGCTAATGAGGAGAATCTAAAATCATACAACCTGAGGAGGCTGCTCTGGAGGAATCAGAGAAAAACAACACTGTGTGTGTGAGTGTGTTTGGGTGTGTTAGTGTGTGTGTGTGGGGGGGGCTGGTGTTTGGGTATGTGGGTGTTTGGGTGTGTGTGTGAGTGTAAAACACAGACTCTTATTGTTCATTTAGCAGACCAGGCCACACTCCACTTTTCTTCCTTTTATATTAACTAGTGAAGCAGCTTGTAAGTAAATTAACTCATGGACAGAGTAGCAGAGGGGAGCTGATAAACACTCACTAATCGCTCTGGATATCCTGCTGTCTCCATTTAGATTAAAAAAAGCACAATTTTTCATTTCTCTGCTAGTTAGTGTACAAATGTAGAATAACAGTCTGATGGGGTTTAACAGTGTTCTGATGTGCAGTGTGGTTTACATCTGCTGAGTAATTTGATAAGATTATAAAAGTTAAGAAATCCAGAAGGGCTCTGATATCTGATTCATTTCTTTTGTGTGTGTGTGTGTGTGTATGTGTGTGTGTACCAGTCATGGCAGTGTTTGCTGGTTTACAGTTGAGTTCATCTTCTCCATTCTTACAGTCCTCCTGTCCGTCACACACCCACTTAACAGAGATACAGAGCCGATTCCCACACTGATACTGACCATCGGCACAGCGGCTCTCACAGCCCCTCTACACACGTGCGGACACACACACACAACAACAAATCTTTAAAATGATAGCAAACAAATCAACCATGCCATGACAAACATGTCAAGATGTCTTCTGGATCAGATTCCAGAAGACAGCTGAAGCTAGCCAATCACAGCTCAGCTCTCACACACCTCGTCAGAGTTGTCAGTGCAGTCGAAGTCTCCATCGCAGCGGAAGCGTGCAGACACACACTCCCCATTAGCACACACAAAGTCCTTCAAGCTGCAAGTCAATGGCTCTGAGGACACACACACACATACACACACACATACTGATAAATGCGAAGCTGGGAACAAATACATTTGAGAGATTAAGAGATAAAAAAAAAATCATACATTAGGATCTGGTCATGATGTAATAAAATTGTCATAATAATGAACACTAACAAATATGTATAATTTACACCATGATTATAAAAATTAGACTAGGGAGTAGAGTTAGAGTTAAGATTATGATCAGGGGTGGAGTTAGTGTTGTGATTGAGCTTAGGGGCGGGGTTTGCATTTACAGTTCTTATCCATATATAACTCACCATTTTTCGCTGAAATTCATGTAAATTTCTTCATAGATGAGGAGATTAATCTGAGCATCCTGGATCCATAAAGGGTTTAAATTAAAGTCCATGTGTGAGCTATAAAGCTGAAAGCTGGCGTCAGTGTTGTTGTGTAACGGTGATGGAGGAGGATATAACGACACAGACTGCTCTGCAAATCCTGCCAGTAAATAACCCACTATCTGACAGCAATTAACCGTCCCAGAGTAAATAACTGTAATTACACATGACATCTCTGACAGCGGGCGAGTCTGCAGTGGCTGAAGAGATACTGCGAGTCAATAAGGAGATAAAGCAACGTTCCTGCTTTTAATAAAAACATGACCAAAACATGACCTGAATATTAAATCACCGATTGTGCTGCTTATTCAGCAAAACAGCAATCAGGAAGAGCATTCAGAGTTAGATGTTTGCGGTTATTCGAGGTTTGTTTGAGGTTAGAGCGCGTTTCTAGCTTTCCTGTTAGAGACAATTTTCTTAAAAGCATAACAGAGATTATTATGAGAGAGAGAGAGAGAGAGCAGTGTGATGCTCACTCTGCCGTTTCACAGTGACCTCTGTGCCGCTGTATGTGAGATGGGCGTGTCTTCACCATGTACTAAAACCTCCATGTGTACTACACACATCTCATTTTAATACACACTGATCTTTATCATGTATATAAGTGCTTGTTGTAGGGGGCGTGGCCACTCTTGCTCATTAGTAGGTCACATGACTATTACATGTCTATAGTGCCTGTGCTAGAAACTCAGTAACTCCCCTAAAACCCCCCAGAAGCATTGCTCATTTTAAACTCTGTCTAGATATTATTGTTCTATTTGAAACTTTTGGAGTTTGGAGATGAGAGAAAAGAGACAACGCTTCCTGGAGCGTCTTTATACTGAAGAATAAATACAGAACCTCTTTTCCTACAGGATATAACACAATCCTTACCCACATGTCTGCTCAGACAGGATTTATATAAATATTACCCGGAGTTGTTTCTACTGCTCAGTTTATAAAAGAGAAAATACACCGGAAACTTTCCGGATGTGTGCTGAGAAATCTGTATAAAATTACTGACATGACGGATTCTGACAGGAATAAAATCCCAGAGATCCGGCAATAATTACATTATGCACCTCCACATGGAAAACTAATCCCGTCTGAATAGGGGTTTAGAAACGCTCGATTACACACAGGGACGTGATTGTGTTTCACTTAAAGAACCTGGGACTTTAGAGATGGAGCTTCACACGATGATGATGTTGAAATACAGAAACACTTTCTATTTTCAAGACTTTCTTTTAAACTTCTCTTATAGCTGTGCGTATTTTTATTCTGTCTGCTGGGGCAAGATTTATATAAATTTTATGCAGGTTAAACAGTTTCAGATTAAATTGAGAAACCTTCCCAATGAAACACACTGAAGGCGAGAATTTAACTTACAGGAGCCAACCAATCAGCAGCTTCGAATCAACTCACAGATCACACTCACTATAATCACACACTTCTGGCCTTTTTGTTTTCTTAAATTCCTTCATCACTTTCAGCTCACTACTGCACAGAATTTTCTTCAGGACCTGAACATGTAGTCTGGTTTCTAAGTGCTCTTATATAAAACTGCATTTATTTGTAAACAATTTTATATTAACTGTAATTGTTTTTTGATGATGGTGATTATGGTGGTGATGATGGTGATCGTGGTGGTAAAGATGGTCATGGTGGTAATGATGGTGATAGTGGTGGTAAAGATGGTCATGGTGGTAAAGATGGTCATGGTGGTAAAGATGGTCATGGTGGTAATGATGGTGATAGTGGTGGTAAAGATGGTCATGGTGGTAAAGATGGTGATAGTGGTGGTAAAGATGGTCATTATAGTGGTAAAGATGGTGATCGTGGTGGTAAAGATAGTCATGGTGGTAATGATGGTGATAGTGGTGGTAAAGATGGTGATCGTGGTGGTGATGGAAGTGAAGATGGTGATGACGAAAATGAAAGAGGTGACAATGATGAGGAAGATGATGGCGATCATGGTTACATTAGCGATGATGATGAAGGTGATGGTGAAGAAAATAATTGTGATGACCGGTGGTAAAGAAAATGAGGACGATGGTGATGATGAATGTTATGGTGATGATGAAAATGAAGGGGTGATGGTGATAATGATGGTGAAGATGATGAAGATGACAATGGGGTAGTGGTGACGATGGTGAAAGTGAGGATAATGATGTTGATTGTGGTCATGGTAATGATGGTGATGTTGAAGATGGTGATAATGGTGAAGATGATGATGATGATCATGGTGAAGATGACGATGAAGGTACTCACTGCAGTTCTCCTCGTCTGAATTGTCTCCACAGTCACTCTGGCCATCGCACCTCCAGTGATCAGGGATGCAGTTATTATTCCTGCAGCGGAACTCGAGTGGCCCGCACGTCTTCTCATCTGAGTGAGTGAATAAAACACACTCTCATCACATCTCATCACTTCAATCCCTCACACTCCAGTGTTCAGCTGAACACCATCACATTATCAGATGAACAAATTCACTTCCTCAACACCGAGAGGGATTCTATAAGCAGAGATAATTTATACGTAGATGACGCATCATTAATTCTCATGTGGAATTGATTAGTTTCTGTGTGAAATATTCTGCAGTGTAAGAACATTCGTCATGCTGAAATAATCACACACATCACTGATGAATAATTTATTCAGAGTAGAGATCTTTCTGGACCTTGCTGGATCATTACAGGTTTGATCGATACTCTGCACGTTTCAGTAAGGAATAAAACAGAACGTGGCATTCCATTACAGAAAAATAATCAGTGCTGGGGTGGTTTCATCTACATCTCAGCTACCTCCACTCCCTCAGTTGTTTAATTCCTCTTACACCACAGCAATCTGCAGACACCTTTTAAAAAAGTATTACAGAATGGCGTCACACATTTTTAATGAAACGTGTTAGTTCCTGTTCTCACTTATGTTACAGCAGCTATTAACAGACGTTCCCTCACAGCCTCTCTTTATTCCCTCACTTCACTTTAATAAGACAAAATGAGAAGATTGCAGAATATGTTATAAAACATAAAGTTACTTACAACTTTATCTCTGACTGTTACAAAGCGCTGACACTGGAGACTGCGAATGCATTAATGTAAACCTGCACTACTGTCAGTGCTGCTGTTGTAGGAAATTAATCAACACCTTCTGACTAATCAGCATCCAGAACTGAACAGCACTGTGGTGTGAAACAGTAGATAATTCTGCTAGAGTGGGCGTGGCTCACCACAGTCAGCCTCGTCAGATCCATCGGCACAATCCGGGTCCTCGTCACACACCCACAGCTTGGAGATGCAGTGCATGGTGGTCTTACACTGGAAGTGTGTGGGTGAGCATGTGCTTTCAGCTGGACCATACACACACACACACACACACACACACACACACACACACAAACAATAAACCCTTATCTACATGCTCCATCAGGTGATCTTCACCTCTAACTGTCCTCTCTCTTGCCTTGGTAAAAAACGAGAAACACTTCATATTTCATGAAAACTGTATGCGCAGATCGTGCACGGTATTTAGGACATTAAAAAGTATCCTGTGATCCTTCAGCATTGTCTGAGTACTAATAGAACAATACATCTCACTCAGGTCATTATTTACCAAGATCTGAAGTGAAAAAGCTGATTTGTTTTGGAGGTTAACTGAGTGTGCGGTTATTGAAGTGCTGCAGTGATTTCGCAATAAAATACCTGTGTAAATGACATCACATGGTAAATATAAAATCATATTTAAACAAAACAGTTGTGCGATTCGAAACTTCAGATCTTAAAGGGAAACTGAATCTAAAACTCCACTCACGTTTGCATAATTAAACATGACGCATAACGCTTGAGAGAAGAATCTCAGACATCCGCACGGAAACCTAATCCCCCTCCACCTGAGTGACTACTGAGCTACTGAGCTGTTTCAAAAAACATTCATATAATAAAGGTTTGGACTTTAAAGCTACCTGACCTTCGGTCATATTAATGTACAAACAATCTCCTGAAGTTCTTCAAGTGACTTTCAGACTGTGTTTGCATTAACTCCACACAATGTTTTATAATTTATTCTTGTTATTATATTTATTATAATTATAATAATGTTCTTGTGAAAAACATGATAGAGGGTCTTAGTAAATCAGCTGCTGGGTGTTTATCAAATTTGCACATATTTACACACATCCGTGTGTGAAGTGTGTGAAACACTCACGGCAGTCGTGTTCGTCCTCTCCATCGCCACAGTCGTCTTGTCCGTTACAGCGCAGGTTCACTGGGATACACTTATGAGTCCCAGTGCATTTGAACTGACCTGATAGACAGATATAGGATTCTGCAAAAAGAGAGAGAGAGAGAGAGACAGGGAGAGAGACCATTTAGACTAATGGAGTGTTTTTTCCTTTAATCTCAGCATGTTCCTCATCTATGTAACTCTCACCACAGTTCGCTTCATCAGAGTTGTCACCGCAGTCGTTCTCTCCATCGCAGATGAAAGGAGGAAGAGCACATAGACCCGAACCACACTGGAACCGACCCGGCTGGCACTTAAACTCCGCTGGGGGGGCAGGGGAACGAGAAAAACAAAATGAAATATAGAGTGAAAAAGACAGAGAGACAGATGAGGGACAATGCACGTATACAAGCAAGTCCTTTCTTTTATGTCGTTTCTGAGGAACATTTAGTGATTCCATTCTTTTTATATGAAATGCAAATTCAAAATTTACATATAAATGTGCGGGGAAAAACACTAATGTTGAATATGGATTGTGGAGTGTTTTATTGCTGATACATACGGCAGTCTGCAGGTTCATCTGAACCGTCACCGCAGTCATCCACCGTGTCACACTTCCACCAGAACGGAATACACTCGTCTGTACCACATCGAAACTACGCACACACACACACACACACACACACACACACACACACACACACACACACACATTTAAAAAGTTCTACATAACTTGTGTTAGTTAGGGAACCTGAGTGTGTACTGTAGGTGTTTGGTCCCCTAATAAAGAGCAGTAGAGTGAATGAGAGAGTAACGGTGAGTCACCTGGCTGGACGTGCAGTTGGAAAGGCAGGTCTTGCTGTCATTGGCCAGATAAAAGTGGGTGGGGCATGCGCACCTGTAGGCTCCGCCCAGAGACAACAGACATAGGTGACTGCATCCTCCGTTATTCACTTGACACTGATGCTTCACAACTAAACACACACAAACAAAACAAGGACACTTCTGTTTGTAATCAAATTATGCCATCAGTAGGTGTGTGATGATTTACACATGCATGTGTAAATGCATGCATAGGTTTCATGATGCTATGATGCGTGATGGTGGCTTTACCCTTCTCTTACTTGTTAGATACAATAGTTCTGCAGGTTCAGTGCAAAAATAAAAATAGCAAACCTGTCTCAGCTGATTTGCTAAAAAACCAGTAAAAAACACTGTGGGCATTTCATTTTTGTCCCTAAATAAGTTTCTGTCCTGTATACGTCCATGTGCTGATGCATAACTCTATAAATATGCTGATCAGTCTTTATCCATGTGTTATAAAGGCCTTATAAAATGTATAAAAGTTGATAAGTCATGTAATAATAATGCTGGGAGACTTTTGGATTTGACTGCAACTTACTGTGACCCGGTCATAAAAACGATATAAATATATAAGTGAATTAAATACCCTCAGAGTGTTTTTACCGTCTGGTTGGCGTAGTGGATGATAAATTTTAATGTCACGGATGGTTTGCCAAGAGCTGAGCAGTTCCACGCGCCTTTCTCCGGAGGTTTTATGAGCACGATTCAGCGTTCTCCTCTTCTGATCGCTCCAGTAGAGAAAATCCTCAAACAGGGTGAGACTCGTCACCTCGCCCATGTCCTCGTTAGGCACTTTAACGAGATGAGACGGAATCAATTAGTGGCCGCGCTGAAACACTGCCAGCTCACTCAGCAGAACCCATGCGTTTAATATCCACACACACACACACACACACACACACACACACACACTTTCTCCTTCTCTCTGGCAATGTACCAAACCTCACTGAAGTGCATCAGTGATCAGTCTCACTGTGTCTTGTCCATGCCACTATAATTCCTGTGTCTGAGCCTGTATTTTTCCAGGTTCCTTATATGGTCATTGTTTCCTGTCCTCATTAATACTTTGTGCTGTTTGAGACCTTATTTCATTTCTTATCACTGTTAGATTAGATGGATTACTCAGTCATACTGGGAAAAAAGACTTACATGTAATTTCAGAGATCATAATATTTTTATATGATAAACTGTTAAAATTATAAATAATAAATTCAATACATTAAATCTTTTCTGCTGCTAAATAATCTGCGCCAGCTCACAGCTGATTATTTGTGTAATTCCTCTTATATCACAGCAACCTGCCAATGATTAAACTTATCAATTATTGAAGCATGACTATTCATACTTTTTATCCATTTATAGTTACATTTAATGTTGAATATAGTATAATATGTATTATAGCAGCTATAAACCATTGTTCCCTCACCAGCCTCTCTTTATTCCCTCCCTTGAAGTCAATAAGACAAAAAACAAAATGCAGTTTGGCATGTTACAGAGAAACCATAAAGTGTAAACTCCTGTGTCCTGAAGACTTTCTGGTGTTGTTCAGGGATTCAGTAGCACACAGATATCTATGTCTCTCCCCGGTTTTCCTTTGTTTCTTTGTGTGTAGTATCCTGTAGGTGTAGTTTGTACCTGCTGATGTATTTTTCTGGACCCCTGCTACGTGCCAAGAAAACGATACTGAATCTGAGACATCCTCATGATACATTTGTAACTCTAAGTTTCAGATAACAGAGCTTTAACTTCACACTAGATTTCATTCCAGCTGTTTCTCAGCTGTTAACCCTGATGGGTGCTTACATACCTCTGCGTATCCTCGAGCCGTCCATGTCTGAGAACAGGATGTGGTTTCCGTCTGCCCAGTAGATCCTGCTGTTGACGTAGTCGATGGTGAGTGCAGATGGAGTGTGTGTCTCTGTATTGATGATCACTCGTGGATCGCTACCGTCCATTCCCATCCGGCCGATGTGCCGATTCTCACAGCAGTCGATCCAAAACACATACCTGGAATAAAGAATGAAACACATCAGGGCCTCGACTCAACCCCCATGCAGAGTTCACTCTATAGCAGTGTCCAGACCATGTTTCCTTTACTTAGCTTTCATAAAAAAAACAACAACACACTTAGTACATTTATCTGCAATCCTCATCTCCGCTTGTTACTCTCAGGATTCTCTACTGAAGACGGAATAAAGAAATGAAAAATACAGTGGATATAGAAAGTCTACACACCCCCGTATTAAAATTACTGGGGATGTTTGGTGATGAAATCAAGAAAAACCTGAAAGCAAGATAAATCATGTAAGATCTTTTCCCACTTTTAATGTGGTATAGCAGCCCACAACATTCAAGTGAAACAAAAGGAAACTTACACCCCGTAATTAATAGTTTGTTAAAGCACCTTTTACTTGAAGTACCTCAGTGCTTTTAGGTAAGAATCTACCAACATAGCACATCTTCAATTGGTAATTTGATTCCACTCTTCCTTACAAAAAAGGTCCAGCTCTATCATATCTGAGCTCTGCCTGGGCCGTTCCTAAACTCTGATCATCATCTTCTGAAGCCCTTCCTTTGTTGACTTAGATCATT
>JAQMYM010000023.1:33431754-33444364 GCA_030014255.1 Parauchenoglanis ngamensis
CACACTCTCACTCTCACTCACACACACACACACACACACACACACACTCACACACACACTCACTCACTCACACACACTCACACACACTCACACACACGAAGTGAGCACACATACCCAGAGCAGTGGGCAGCCACCCGCTGCAGCGCCCAGGGAGCAACTGGCAGTTAGGTGCCTTGCTCAAGGGCACTTCAGCCGTGGCTACAGAGGGAAAGTTCTGTTCATTACATACGCCATAAAGGTGGGAGTATCATGGATTGGGCTTGTTTTGCTGTATCTGCATTTAACGTTCCTGAGTGCGTTTATGTTATGACAATGTAACTTTTTGTGTTGGAGAAGCACTCTCGCTTTGAATGATGTTTTTACATTGTGGATTATTTGGATCCATTTTGGGCATGGTGACACACGGTCCTCTCCCATGCCCAAATTCATCAAGTGCAGATTTTTTTAAATTTTGGTAAATCGTGCTGCACTCATACGATTTTTACAGAGGCAGGTGACATCGCAGGATGAATATGCAGCTTTACTTACTGATTACAATCCGTGTTCATCAATGAGTTCAGAAGCAGACTCATTATTGGCCCCAATAATCTCCACTGAAACTGAAAACTGAAACGTGCATGCATAGCATTCCATGCTTGAGTTCCATGCTTGGGCACAATCAGTGATAACGCTGTGCACGATTTCGACTGAACCGTTCCCAGGGGCACCTCTTTCAAGCAGGCCAAGTGAACCGCACCCAAGCCTGGTTCACAGCAATCACGTGCGGTACGGATCACTTAGTGTGAGTACTAGCCACTTATCTAGGGTAGACTCACTGAAGCCAATTTGATAACGAATTTTTGCAAAAGAACAACAACTTGATACAAGGTTTAAATAAACTGCTACATTTATCGACATCCCTGCACAGAATATAGACAGAGGAGGAATTCATGACCATGCACAGATACACTTGCCCTCACACATACACACAAGTAAGAAGCTTAATATATTTTATTATTCTCTTACCTCAAGACTCAATCTTTCCTTTACTAGCTTACTAAACTATCTTTGGCTCGCAGTTGTCAATTATGTAACATAGCTTAATCTTGGAAGGCAGGTCATATTGTAACCAAGTAAGAACTTACTAATAGGTGAAGTTAACCTGTTGATGTCTGATATCATATTGATCTTCTGAAGCACAGGAATTCAAATATGTACTTAATTTAATCCAATATATCATTGCATAGTTTTGTGAATTGGTAAAGTTTAGGGGAAAGCCATTTGTCATGCATCTACGAACTTCCCTCCCACAGAGGTGTAAAGGAAGCTATTGGTCAAAAGGCCTTCATGAGTAACTAACATGAAACACCTCCCAAACATAGCTACGGGCCCCCTTATGACTGGCTAGGAGACTACACCTCGCCTGTCCAAATACATCTGACCTGCCACAGCCGTCCAAATGCTTTTGACCTGCTACAGCTGTCCAAATACTGTAGCTAACTGACTCAAATGAGTGTCTTTCTCATCATTTTTCATAATTAATCTTTCCCCTAAATCAGAACCAAAACTATAATTGTAACAATAGCACTATAATTGCAAAGGGCTGCGAGAACTTGTGTCCCTAGCCAACAGGTGTGCCCCCTTCTCTCCCCACACAAGTTCACCCCTCTGTCTTCAGGGCAATTATCACCTATGCAATTTTACATTGTTAAGCAAATGTAAAGCACCTGACAAAGAGAACAAAAACTGTGCATGCATTTGATATAATTATGTATTAGCACATAAACATGTATTAGGGTGCATTTCCACGTAGCTTTTTTTTCTGAGCTCCAGCATCTTTTTTTCATAAGGAGTGTGCATGCATGCGGGCTGCCTACAGAAAATACATTGCAGTAAGCACCTTTTTTGTGTGTCTGCTCCTAGCACTCGGAGTTGAAAAGCTCTTAACTTTTCAGAAAGCTGCTGCTCACCGTCAATTCTTTTAAGGCAACCAATCATATTGGGGTTAATGGTGATATGTTTTCAAGATGTGGATGTCGTAGAAACAAAATCAACTTGCAGCATTTTTTATGAAGTGCTTTACTGCTAAAGAAGAATGAATATAAATGGATACACACCATAAGTGCTTCCTAGCAGCCTGCCACCACTTTTCTGCCAGAAATAAAGCTTTTTTTCTGGGTGCCAGCATCTTTTCAGTTGCTCCCATGAGGAGAGGGCTTAAAGTTGAAAATTTCTGAACTTTTCAGAAAGGCGCTGGGGTTGCCACTGCTGATTCTTTTAAGGCAACCAATCATATGGCTGTTAGTGGCAATGTGTTTTCAAAATATTATCATCTTAAAACCAAAACTCATGCACAGGATGTTTTTTAAATTAAAAAACAATGGACAATGGACATTGTCACAAAGCAGATTTACAGAAATATATAAATTCTGATTAAATTTTAAACATCCATCCATTATCTATACCGCTTTATCCGTCTGGGTTGCGGGGAAGCTGGAGCCAATCCCAGCATCTTCGGTTGAGAGGCGGGGTACACGCTGGGCAGGTCGCAAGTCCACCACAGGGCCAACACAGACAAACAACCACACACGCTCGCATTCACACCTATGGGCAATTATAGTAGCCAGTTGACCTAATCTGCATGTCTTTGGACTGTGGGAGGAAACCGGAGGAAACCCACGCATGCACGGGGAAAACATGCAAACTCTGCACAGAAAGGCACCCTGGGATCGAACCCAGGACCTTCTTGCTGTGAGGTGACAGTGCTAACCACCGCCCCTAATAATAGTAATAATAATAATAATAATAATAATGTGTAATCATTGACATGGTGAGGTAAGGAGATGTGTGTATCATGTATGAAGGAGTGTCCAGTGTGAGCGCTGTGTGACAGTCAGAGGTAAAGCCGGAGCATCTTCAGGACTGAGGAGTTTACACTGCACTGCGCTTTCTCACTCACACGACAAGCTGAGATTTATTTTGTCTTATTAACTTGAAGAAAGAGAATAAAGTGGCCAGTGAGGGAACGACTGTTTATAGCTGCTATTAGAACTAACCTGTTTCACTGACACTGAGTGTAACTGTAAAGGTATAAAAAATATGATATGGTGTTCTTTATTTAAACAATGTAATTGTTGGTAAGTTGCTGTGGTGTAAGAGAGACAAAACACTTGGGGTCATGCTGTTATGGGAAAATAATCAACTTCAGGTGCTAACAGTGACTCCGCCTCACCACACCATCCTGTTGATGATTATTTTTCTCTAACAGCACACCCCCAAGTGCTCTATTCCTCATTACGTTGTGTGTATATAGCAGACATGTACAGTAAAGCCAGACATGCATGACTAATGGACAACAGGTAGAGTTCTCACCACAGTGCAGCTCGTCCTCTCCGTCTCTACAGTCCTTCTGTCCATCACACAGCCATGAGGTAGAGATACAGCTTCCACTCGGACAGGAGAACAGCCCCTCTGCACACACTTCACCTGCGCGGGCTGATGAGGACCAACAGGTAAAGACAGCATCATAATTATAACATTATTATTCTGAACAAACACTCACATCATATAATGCTACATTGGAAATCGACACTGGAAATCTAACACACAAACAATGAATAAATACATAAATAAATAAATAAGGAAGGAAGCGTACGGCGGCAGTGAGTTTCATCCGAGTAATCGCCGCAGTCATCCGCTCCGTCACACACCCAGTGTGGGAGAACACACAGAGACGTGGAGTTACACCTGAGGAACATGCCGTCATACACTCGCACCCCCAACCGGTGATAATCAACACAGTCTACACTACCTGCAAACACACACACACGAGGGTTAACACACAAACACAAACACGCAGAGGCTAGTGTGTGAACGCAGATTTATCTTACTGCAGTTTTTCTCATCTGAGGCGTCTGCGCAGTTGATGATCTGATCACACCAGGAAGTCTGCGATACACACGACCCGTCTGCACAGCGCCGCTGTGACGACGAGCACACGTCTGATAAGATAAACACACGTTCAAACCAACGCATACACTAAACACTTAAATAAGTAAATGTTATAAGATATATATATATAAAATGCTAAAGACTAAAGTTACCCTGAGAACCACAACAAATGGCCATTAGAACATTCTGGAATCATAAAACTGCATTTCAAAGTGTTTTAGAACCGCAATACTGGCATCATAGAATTATCCAGATCATCCAGTTCAACGGCGCGCTAGAACACTTAACTTATACACTCAACAAAACAGCAATCGCACTCGTCCATGTGCAGCTTTAACAGTCGAGCTGTTAAATAATTAGATCAAATAAATTAAATACGATAAAATGAAATAAAATAACTTTATAAAAAAATAATAACTCATTTTGCATCAGAGAAAAACTTTGAGATGAGTAATAAATAAATACATGTAAAAAACGAGAGAAATATGAAATCTAGTGGACAAAGAGAGAGCGAGCAAAAGATATGGATGGACAAATGGACTGCTGAAAGAAAGGAAGGATGGACAGACAGACAGATGTGCTTACTGTTGCAGTGTGCTTCGTCTGAGTTATCCCCACAGTCATTCACTCCATCACAGAAACGAGAGTTCATCACACAGCGCTGATTATTACAGAGTTTATAACCTCCTCTACAATCACGCTTATCTACGGAGATGGAGAGAGAGAGGGGGGGGTACTTTAATATCTGAAAAATTTGAAATATATCCTGCTAATTATAAAGTAAGTAGTCCATGATGTATCTGATGTGCTTGTTGCTGTTACTGTGTGGCTGTCAGGTGTCCATTAATCACCTTTAAACTCGATCTGGTTACACATTCCTATCTCTAGCACAAAACTCACTTAAAATCCCCATGAAATCTGTCTCTTGGTGCTGGAGACACAAATAGGATTTATTTAAATTTAAAGATTACATTTTAGATATTCCTAGTTTTCATTTAATTTGACAATTTCCAGGAAAATGGTGAAAATATTTTATTAATTCTGTATAATTGGTGTCAAATGAAATGCTCTATAGAAGGCCAACGCCATTAAAAAACCCCACTGTTGTGTGTGTGTGTGTGTGTGTGTGTGTGTGTGTGTGTTCCTCCACTCAGTTTGATCTCCCTGGCTCGTGTTATACAGCAGTCTTTTCCCTCTCTCCTGTGGGAAGACTAACACCACAGGAAGAGCGATAAAGCGTCAGGTGAGAAGCGAGTCAGGGCCCGGTACTGATCCGAGCTGTGGTGGCTGACAGTCTGTGCTCCCAAGATCCCAAACATGACAACACCGCAACCAGCAGTCTGGCATGAAGAAATCCTCCACAGCAGAAACTCGAGCTCTGTTTAAATCTGCGGCTCTAAAGTTTACTCCAATTGTGTTTGGTAAAAACACAATAGCAAAAAAAACCTCAATGTCAAATGCAGCACACATTTAATAGATAACGAGGGAGGGCAAGTCAGCCAAGTACACTACAGTGACTTCAGGAATTCATGATGATGATTATTATTATTATTATTATTATTATTACGCTAGCACAGGTAGAGATGAAGTGTCTTTAATCCTCCATACATCACATTTCCTAATTTCAGGTTTCTGCTGTAATCCTCCTGAAAGCCTCGAGTCTCAGCTCAATTCAGCTTGGACAGGAATAAAATCTTCTCAGACAAAACAGCGTCTAGTTTTAAAGCCCTCTGAGCCACTGCGTTTCAGAAATGTCTGTTTCAGAAATGTCAAAGCACAATGACTAATGCAGCTCGAGCAGACTGCAGAGTGGAATATTTAAAGAGCAGAGAGCACTAAAAGCAGAAGGGTGTGCACGCTGCTTCTTCTACATGCTTTATACATCAACAAAGAGTGCACGAGGAAGTGGGGGGAAATTGGGGGGAGTGGGAGGTAGGGAGGGGAAAGTGGAGGAAGTGGTGGGAAGTGGTGGGAAGTGAGGGGAAGTGGGGGAGAAGTGAGGGAAAAGTGGGAAGAAGTGAGGGGAAGGGCTGGGAAGTGGAAGTGAGGGGAAAGCAGGGGAAATTGGGATTAATCTAAACCTGTGATCACCTTCTGACCAATCAGAATAGAGAAATGAACAGTGGTATGGGATAAAGTGTAATTAAAAGTCTCTCTCTTTCTTTCTCTCTCTCACCACAGTACTGTCTCTTCTCATCAGATTTGTCGTTGCAGTGAGTGACGCCATCACACGCCAGCTCGTAGTCAATGCACTCTCCATCAGCACACTGAAACTTGGAGTGTGTGTTACAGGAGGAGTTCAGCACTGAGGGGAAAGACGACAACGTTAATAACACAGGAACACAAACGTGCAATATGAAGTACAGCGTCTATAACACGTGTAATAACAGCTTATTAAACAATAGAACTGTAAAACATCATCGTGCTCATTTCTCATTCGCTGATTTAACAACATCTGTGTTCCTTTAACACTGTGCACACGCACACACACACAGCTTTTATATTTATATTGTGCCAGCAGCATGTTTATTACACAGTTTCAGCGCCACAGCCTCACTGAGAGAGACAGAGAGAGAGGGGCAGAGAGAGAGAAATAAACCAGTCAGTGTTTAGAGCAGTGTGAGTTCAACACACACACACTGAGAGGAGAAACTACAGCCAGGTCATTTCTTTCTGTCCATCATACAGCACCACCATTTATTTCGTTCTTTCACTTTTTTCTTTCCTTCTTTCAATCATACATCTCCCTTATTCTTTCTATCATGTGGCTCACTCTTTCTACGTAACCCAAATTTTTATTAATTTTGAAAAGGATGGCACGTGACAAGTTAACATAACAAATGAGACATCTCACCGTTGATGCCTCTGATATAAATAAAACGGCTATAAAATAAAAGAGAGATCCGTGCAGGAGAGGATGCAGCACTAGTC
Organism: Parauchenoglanis ngamensis; assembly: GCA_030014255.1. Classification (NCBI taxonomy): domain Eukaryota; kingdom Metazoa; phylum Chordata; class Actinopteri; order Siluriformes; family Auchenoglanididae; genus Parauchenoglanis; species Parauchenoglanis ngamensis. The sequence continues at coordinate 33,438,616 of JAQMYM010000023.1, forward strand.
ATAATCTGAAGAAAAGGAAGATACATAAAAAAATAAACACATAAATAGATAATACATAAAATACTCAACCAACCAAGCAAAAATGCAGCAATCATATTTTAGAATCACCAGATAATGTAATATAATTCTGTAAATTATTCATATTATGGTGTTTATCGGTCCTGCTGATCAGCCTGGATTCATATCAGGTTGGTTTTTTCATCTGTGAATTCTGGAGTTTTAGGAATTTTCCAATATCTGAATTTTGTTTAGTAGCTGTAGAAAGTTGAGCCAGAACAAGTGAAAACCTCTCCTGATGAGTTATGTCCCTGTGATCCATCTCCTAAAAACACACTCGTGGAGATATTGGCAGTGTCTTACTGTTCTTCTTACTCACATGGCTTAAAATATAAAACTCCAGTAGAGCTGAATAATTGTGTACTCCCAAATACAGTGTAAGAACGAGCCTGTTTCTTCCTGTGGGTAATAAACCCATCCTGTGGAATCTGCCTGGAGTCCAATAACGCCTGTGTATTATCTTATATTGAGATGATTTACTGTTGGATTCCCTGACATTTGGACAAGATTTTCAACCATTCCTCTTCTTCCAGTGTACACCCTAGGTCTTTCTGCCACATTATTTTCACATCACTACTACCACTGCTGAGCAGTGTGTTAGTCAGTCTGGAAAAGACAGAAGCATGAAGACACGCCGCTGGCAGTTTGAAGTCCACAGTGTGGTTTCCATCCATACATTAACGCTAGGACTGAATACAGCTCCAGGTTTCAAGATATTTCCAAAAATGCTCTTTTCCTGTAAGAGTGTATTTCCTTCTCTTATCAGAGCAAACACACCCTCTTTGTACAAGTCATGATATAACTGGTTAAGGTGCCACTTTTTGCACTATACCGGTGTCCTCTCAGTAACAGTTGATCGCTTAGACCATACAGAGGAGTATAACTGTCTACAGTGTGGTGATTTGAACATCTTACTGCATGTATTACAGTGCAAACCTCCTCAGAGTGAAGCAGGATCGGGCTAGGTGAACCGTGTAAAGATTGACATAACCTGTCGATTAAGATAACCTGAGATAAATGGGGAGCACATCTTATTTTCTTCAATTATAAGCCACTTATTTACTTTTCCTTAACACAGTGCTTGGCTGATTTCACTGTTTCAAATACGATTTCGAGTATGATATAACCTCAGGTCTGGTAGACCCAGACCTCTGTAGTCTTTTAGAGAACACATCTTACTTAATACAATCCTTGTTTTTTCCCCATCCCATAAAAAGTTATCATATTTTTAAAAAATCTGAGGGTGTGCAGCAACAGGCAGTGTAATGTAACTGGGGTGCAGCAACCTTTTTAATTCACTGACCTTGCCCTATAGCATAAGCTTCAGTCTTCCCTATTTGTCCGAATTGTTTTTCGATTCAAAAGTTTTCAAAATTTAGTGTAGGAATGCATTCCTTAATATTCCGACTTAATGTAATTCCCCAACATGGCATGCTGTTCGTGACTCATTTAAAGTTGAAACCTGCCACCCAACTTGAACGACATGTTGTAGGTATCCTCTGACTTCCTCCAAATAATTTTACACCCGGCTCATTTGGAGCATGACTGTATTGTCTCCATTAAGTGTGGTAAAGAATTCATAAGGTCTTTGATTAGCATCAGAATACAGCAGAAAACTATGTTCTTTCTGGTTTCCTTTCACTCCCCTAATGTTTACATCTGATCTAAGGGCAATAGCCAGCGGCTGGAGTACGCTACACAACAATACAGGAGACAATGAACAGACCTGTTGAACAGCTCTGGTGAGGTTAGAGAGAGGTGAGACCGACCCACTGCTCATTACAGCTGACCTTGGGTTTTTATATAGTATTTTAATCCAATTAATATAAGACATTCCAAATCCAAAATGTGATAAAGTGGTGAATAAAAACTCCCATTCAGCTCGATCGAAAGCCTTTTCAGCATCCAATCAGACGGTCACAGTCGGGTCCTGGACTGACTGTTTCAACCAAATCAGATGTATTAATCTTCTCATGCTGTCTGTAGAAGATCTGTTTTTCATAAATCCTGCCTGATCTGGACGTATTATAACCTGGTAATGCCCTTTCCAAGTGCAGCGCTGAGATCTTTCACAGGATCTTACAGTCCAGGATGGGCAAGCTTACAGAGGGCTCTACTGTTTCATTTAAAGCCTCATTAAATGTTGGAGGTAGAGCTCCCAATGCCAGTGCCTCACTGTAAACATCAAGTAGTACTGGTAGCAATACAGTATGTCTACGTGGTGTTTATAGTATTCTACAGAGAATCCATGAAGGCCAGGTGATTTCCCTGCCTGCACGTGTGACGCTGCAGTCTGATCTCAGTCTCTGTTAGTGCCCTGTCTAACAAATTCAGCTGATCATTTAGAAACAAGTCATTTCCTCTTGAGTGGGATTGTGTGAGATGCGTATAGCGCCTAATAGAGCTGTTATAAGACCTCGTTTATTTCCTTGATACAGGACATTACGTTATATTTTATTACCAGTATCACATTATTGGAGGTTTGCTCCTTTGCTAGTAACTTCTCTCTCCTCTCTTATCAGAAGGTTGTCCTGAGCCTAAATAAGGCATATTCAACTTCCTTATTATAGATTTCCTGGAGTTGAAACTTTAGTTTGCATATATCCTGATACAAAAAGTGTTTTAAAATGATAAATTAATTTCCCGATTTCACTCTCCAATTCCCTGATTACACACTCTTTCTCTTCAGATGCCGGTCCGGTGATCTTTCCCCTAACATAAGATTTGGATGCTTCTCTTGTATCTGTGCTTCCTGAATTCACCTCAAAAAAGGATTTAAGATCCTCCTTCGGCAGCAGGTTAAAGGTTTCACCCTGTAATAGTGATATGTGCAGCTTTTCTCTCTTCATCTGTGCTTATATTAATACACAGCCCTGTAGCTGCATGATCACATTTATTGTGCAGTTTGCCACTGATTCTGCAATATTATATGAGATTAAGAAGAGGTCATTTCTGGAATATGATTTCTGGCAATGGGAGAAGAAGATTTAATCCCTTTCCTTAGGGTTTATCAATCACCAAACATCTAGCAACCCGACATCGAGCATGTGTAATGCAGCACTCTCTTTGGTAATTTGTAGTCCACTGAACTCACTCTTGACTAAAGTCTCCTTTTAAAATAATCTGACACTCCATTTCCACTAAAACTTTGTTCACATCATTAAAGAAACGTGAAATCTATATATATATATATATATATATATATATATCACAACAACATCTTGGTCCCAGTGATAACTTTCTACTCACTAACCATTCTTTAACCTTTAACCTGTCTTTAACCGTTTTTAACCAGAACAAAACCTACATTTACTATGTTATTAAAGTGATCACATTATTCCGCTTACTTGAGAAACAGCTGTGAAAGACACGCCCGCCCCAACCCTGTTTCAACTTAGCTGCCTCTTCCTCCTTAAAGTAAGTTTCTTGAACAAAAGCGATGTCTGCTTTGTTGTGTACCTCTCTTTCTAAACTCTCCAGTTACTGTATTAATGTTCCAACTTCTACACTTAATCACCAACACCATCCTGCTGGACGTGTGCAAGTGACCCCCTCAGCTCCCTCGTTCTTTCATACATCTCTGAATTCTTCCATTTTTCAAGCTTTCTTTTTTTTCACTCTGCATGGTGAATATAAAATCTTCATACTGCAACAAATGCAGATAGAAAATTTTGAAAACATCCCCCTCTTATTTTTTTCTTATTTTTTCCCCTCTTTATACTAAGTTCTAATTCCAAACATTTACACTGCAAAGCTGTAATAATTCTCTAATGATGATTATACTCAGAAATCATCAAAAACCTGTCTGTGTCTGAGTGGCTTCTGTCTGTGGGTTTACTGATTCGATTCCTCTGTAAAGTGTGACTGGGGGTGAAAACAAGCTACTGTCTCACTCTCTCACACACACACACACTCCTAATATAATAATAATAATCCTAATAATATTTACTGTATATAGATATCATCGATATTACAGTAGCTATTGCTGTTAGAGAAGGAACAGAGAGAGAGAGAGAGAGAGAGAGAGAGAGAGACAGACAGACAGACAGACAGCTAGACAGAGAACTTACATACACATCTGTTATCATGCAGCAGTATTCTCTCTCCTCGACATGCGCAGGTCACCATGGCGTTCGGGTTTAGAAGGCAGAGGTCACTGCAGCCTCCATTATTCACATTACACAGAGACAGCTCACCTGCGCACACGCACACGCACACGCACACGCACACAGGGAATGAGAAGAATGAAGGAAACAGCTTTGGGAACAATAATGAGGAGTGTGTGTTCAGGTTTCTACATGATTGGCTGATGAACTGTTGATGATGTCATCATGAAGATAATATTGTACAGAACAGTGGTGTGGGGATCAGAGCTGATTTCTCTCTTTTTTCACTTTCTCTCCTTTACCTCTCTTTCTCACTTTTTTATTTTCTTTCTATAACAGGTGTGGGTGTGGTTCAGTCTGCAGTGAGAAGGTTAGGGGATGAGATCATTAATATGGCACACACCATCTCTCTCTCTCTGTTCCTCTCTGTCTCCATCTCTCTCTTTCTGTTCCTCTGTTCCTTTCTCTCTCTCTCTCTCTGTCTCTGTTCCTCTCTGTCTCCATCTCTCTCTTTCTGTTCCTCTGTTCCTTTCTCTCTCTCTCTATGTCAGTCTTTTTGTTCCTCCCTCTCTCTATTTCAGTATCTCTCTCTGTCTTTCTGTAGCAGTAAGCTGAAAGTGTGTGTGTGTGTGTGTGTGTGTGCTCATTGTTTTTGCTACACTGCTGCAGCTGTTTCCCTGGGCTCGGCCGGTTCCCTGAGCATAGTACCCTGCAAACTGCTACACATTCTTTCTTTTCTCCTCTTTTCCTTTACACTTTTTCCCTCTCTATTTCACATAACTGAGCTACAATCTGGAGGAGTCTCAGCCAATCACAGAGATCATATAAAGGGATACACAAACGAGCAGAACCTGACGCTGAGCAGGACACATGCGTCTCACCCCACAACTCTAATCCCTCTCCTTATTAAATGGGGTGTACCAGAGGCTACTGAAGAAAAACCACTTCATACATTTGACCATGTATATAGTGTTATATACACATGTAAAGACTGCGTATAAAAAACACTACAGAAACACCCATAATAATAATAATAATAATATTTCAAATTAAGTCATGTTTCACATAAAAATAGCCCTGATCAGTATATGAATATAAATAAACACATGTTTGTTTTACTATCCTTGTGAGGACCCTTCATTGACATAATGATTAATGCAGCTAGTTAATGCTACACCTGCACCTAAACCCCTAACCTTAACCTCAGTAATGAAAAGGAAACTTTCTGCCTCTTTTACTTTTCTTATTTTTGAGTGCAAAACACTTGCAAACTGTGAGGACCATCCAAAACTGTATAGTGTAGTGACATCTCACAAATTGGCCCTCAGAAGGGTACAAATACATGTGTATACACACACACACACACAGTGTGTCTGCAGAGTGTGTCACACTCTAGTGAGTCTGCATAATTGTGTGTGTGTGTGTGTGTGTGTGTGTGTGTGTGTGTGTGTGTGCGTGACCTGTATTTGGCACACAGCATAGAGCAAAGAGCCAAGGCTGAACACACATTCACACACACACACACACACAATTATGCAGGCTCACTAGAGAGCCAAATCAATAACCATGGCAACCGAGGGCACCTG
>JAQMYM010000023.1:33446894-33457639 GCA_030014255.1 Parauchenoglanis ngamensis
GAGAGGAGAGGGAGAGAGAGAGAGGGAGGGAGTGAGAGGGAGAGAGAGAGAGGGAGGGAGTGAGAGGGAGAGAGGGAGAGAGAGGGAGAGAGAGGGAGCGAGAGAGAGGGAGGGAGAGGGAGAGAGAGGGAGGGAGAGAGAGGGAGTGAGAGGGAGAGAGAGGGAGAGAGGAAATAACTGCAGTAAGAGAAGAGGAAATGCTGCGTGTAACTCAGTGTGGGATAAAAGAGGAAAATCATGGCCCATGACTTAAAACCACTTCAGCATAAAAAGAGAAAATTAGGAAATAATGAGGCTCAGATTTTAAACTTTAAAGTTGCTTCTTAAACATGAAAAGTGATAAAATACTGCTTTTCCTGCTCAGTGTTCGCCTGTAACTTTTAAAACTTTATCAACTATCAAATAGCAAAACAGTGATGCAATATAAAGTGCATGTAGTCAGACTACCTGAGAAAACTCTGAGGAGTGTGTGTGTGTGTGTGTGTGTGTGTGTGCGCGCATAAAAACACTATCACAATGATGGAGATGTTTAAGTGCTGAAAAAAATAAGAAAAAAATAAAGAAAATTATTTTTTAAACATGGTGATGTGACAGACACACTGAAGTCCTACACTGTGTGTGTGTGTGTGTTTATATATACATCTATAAAACATGGCATTTTTGCACTTTTCAATCATGCATTCAAAAACCCCTCCCTGGTGTAGGTGCATGGGATGAATAAAACAGATCCCGAGAATGGACACTGACGTCTACAAGACACTTCAATATACACTAAAATAACTCACTCATTCACTCACTCACTCACACTCACACACTCACACACGCCACAAAAACAACCCAGCAATGTATCTGGACTCTCTATAAATTGAATATTAACCCTCATGCACAAGGATACAATGTGTACGTGCGTATCAAACATTCACCTGCAGGCTATGTACAAGACGTTCACAAAGTAACATGGGAACTTTCAAAACCTGGAAAGACTATATGCTTTCAGGAGCCTAAATAACTTACAGGGTATCTGAGGTCTGAAAACACCTGCTTGACTGGAACATGTTCCCGCGTGACCGCTTGGGCTATGCTCGCAGGGATAACGTTATTTATTATACATCATTCCTCTTGCAGTAGTGTTGTGGTTGAGGTTAGCTTGGTTATATCACGCTGGTGCAGAATGACTCGTACAGAGCAGGTAGAGACTTGAAGCTGACTGTACGTGAGTCGCTGTGAGTACGGCACTTAGCAAACCGCCAACAATGTCTCCAAATTAGCTCATATTAGGCCCAAGACGCAATGAATAACTCAGGACTTTCAAGCTAAAATAAGACTAATACAATACACCAGAGCAAGAAATGGAAGCAGGTAGCCTCGAACAAAGCCTCAAAATGATGCTGATGGATTTCAAAGAAAACAATTCCAAGCAAACTAGAGAACTTCAGTCGGAACTCCAGAACTTCTCATCAGAGGAGAAACAAATATGAAAGAATGTAAAATAAATCTACACTAAGATGGTGTGAGATTTCCATGGCCTTAAAACACCAGCTAAAAGAACACAAAAAAGCTGAATGAAATGATGTTACATAAGTTTCAGCAGAACATTACATATTCTGTGAAAGTGAAAGGAGGTGCAGAGGGAAGGATGCAGTGGATGTGATCAGACCGCTGGTTGTGTAAATATCGGCCTTCCTCTCCGACACACTGCTGCAGCGCGCCGCTCGCTCATCAACAGCACATCCATCATCGTCTGCTAGTGGATTAGTCTGCTTTTCCATCAGGGGAATTTTATTCACATGGTAACTGATCCAAAAGTCCAGAAGATTCGTGTGTAAAACAGATCATTTCAGTAGAGTTGTAGGTGATGTGAAGGGTTTTGAGAATATAAACATGAACCACAAGAGAACTCTGTTTCTAAGGACAGATAAGATAAGGATGTGGACTGAAACACAGCTCCAGTTTGTTCTGAACCTTTTTGCACTGGATCTACAACACTACGCTTAGCATCACACTAACAGCTAAGAAACACAAACAAATGACAGATGTGTGTGATTATTCTGTGTTCTGGGCTTTGGAAAGGTGTTATGTGTTTACAGTGTGTATAATCACACACACACAGAGGTGTTTTACACTCACGTGTCTGAGAGAACCGTCGTATTCACATCGCTCCACAGAACCCATGCTGCTGTCAGAGAAGTAGAGTTTCTCCGCTCGCAGGTCAATCGCCAGACCGCTTGGGGTCACGAGTCCCTCAGTGACGATCACCCGCACACTCCGACCCCACACTGATGACCTCATAATACTCACCTGCCTCTCACTCCAGTTAGTCCAAAACATCAGACTGGGACAGAGGAGGAGGGAGTGGGGGAGGGAGAGAGAGGGAAAGAAGCAGACTTAACACTCATGACTCAAAGGGGCAGAGAAAGAGTTTTGTATAAAATGAAGAAATACAGAAAGCAGGAATAGAGGTGGAAAGTAAAGAATGATAGATTAATCCTGCTTTTATGTTATTTATTGTTTTTTTCAGGTCCATCATAAATCTAAACCCCTGTAATGTCCACCAGCAAACCAAGCAGATGCTGTACATAAACGCAGCATTAAATCAGGAACCGTATTGTAAAGTTTACACTTTACACCTATTTACATAAAGTTTGTAAAGGTAATCCAGTAATTATTCATAGCTAAATAAATAATCATTTATCTTTATGACTATTAGTAAACTTGGGTCGTAATAGCTTATTATACCAACCTTAAATTAGCGTCACTTGTTTTTACAGTAACACTTTTTAAAAACTGCCTCCTTGAACCGCCACCTTATCATGGTGGAGGGGTTTGGTGTCCCAATGATCCTAGGAGCTCTGTTGTCTGGGGCTTTATGCCCCTGATAGGGTCACCCAAGGCAAACTGGTCCTAGGTGAAGGATGATACAAAGAGCGGTTCAATTAAACCTCCTATGAAGAATAAAAATTTGGACGGCGTTTTCCCTCGCCCGGACAAGGGGCCCCGGGGCCCCCCTCTGGAGCCAGGCCTGGAGGTGGGGCTCAATGGCGAGCGCCTGGTGGCCGGGTCTGCACCCATGGGGCTCGGCCGGGCACAGCCCGAAGAAGCAACGTGGGTCCCCTTTCCCATGAGCTCACTACCTATGGGAGGGGCCAAGGAGGTCGGGTGCAGTGGTGGTCGAAGGTGGTCCGTTCCTCGGCTACAGAAGCTGGCTCTTGGGACATGGAATGTCACCTCTCTGAAGGGGAAGGAGCCTGAGCTAGTGCGCGAGGTTGAGAGGTTCAAGCTAGATCTAGCTTCTAGAGCTAGAAGCTAGTCGGACTTACCTCGATGCACAGCTTGGACTCTGGAACCAATATCCTTGAGAGGGGCTGGACTCTCTATCACTCTGGAGTTGCCCCCGGTGAGAGGCCCCGAGCGGTTGTGGGCATACTTATTACCCTCCGACTTGGAGCCTGTTCATTGGGGTTTATAAACCCGGTGGATTGGAGGGTAGCTTCCCTCCGCCTTCAGGTGGGGAGACCGGTCCTAACTGTCATTTGTGCATATGTGCCGAACGGCAGATACCCAGCCTTTTTGGAGTCCCTGGAGAGGGTGCTAGAGGGCATACCTTCTGGGAACTCCCTCATTCTGCTGGGAGACTTCAATGCTCATGTGGGCAATGACAGTGAGACCTGGAAGTGCGTGATTGGGAGGAATGGCACCCCCGATCTGAACCCGAGCACTGTTTTGTTATTGGACTTCTGTGCTCGTCATGGATTGTCCATAACGAACACCATGTTCAAGCATACGGGTGTTTATATGTGCACTTGGCACCAGGAAACCCTAGGCCTCAGTTCGATGATCGACTTTGTGGTTGTGTCGTCGGACTTGCGGCCACATGTCTTGGACACTCGGGTGAAGAGAGGGGTGGCGCGGTCAACCGTTCACCACCTGGTGGTGAGTAGGCTTCGATGGTGGTTGAGGATGCCGGTTAGGCCTGGTAGGGTGTTGTGAGGGTCTGCTGGGATCATATGGCAGAGTCTCCTGTCAGAAGTAGCTTCAACCCCCACCTCCGGCAGGACTTCGACCACGTCCCGAGGGAGGTGTGGGACACGGAGTCCAAATCGACCACGTTCTGTGCCTCTATTGTTGAGGTGGCTCACCGGACCTGTAGTTGTAAGGTGGTCGGTGCCTGTCATGGCGGCAATCCCCGAACCTGCTGGTGGACACCGGCGATGAGGGATGCTGTCAAGATGAAGAATGAGTCCTACAGGACCTTTTTGTCCTGTGCGACTCTGGAGGCAGCTAATAGGTACTGGCAGGCCAAGCGGAATGCGGCTTCAGTGGTTGCTGAGGCAAAAAATCATGCATGGGAGAAGTTTGGGGAGGCCATGGAGAACATCTTTCGGACAGCTTTGAGGAGATTCTGGTCCACCATCAGGCATCTCAGAAGGGGGAAGCAGTGCAGTATCAACACTGTATATGGTGGGGAGGGTTCGCTGCTGACGTTGTGGGTCGTTGAGGGAAGTACTTCGAAGACCTCCTCAATCCCACTAACATGCCTTAAAATGAGGAAGCAAAGCCTAGGGACTCAGAGGTGGGCTCCCCCATCACTGGGACTGAGGTCACTGAGGTGGTCAAAAACTCCTTGGTGGCAGGGCCCCGGTGGTGGATGAGATATGCCCGGCGTTCCTAAAGGCTCTGGATGTTGTAGGACTGTCTTGGTTGACATGCCTCTGCAACATCGCATGGACATCAGGAACAGTGCCTCTGGATTGACAGACTGGGGTGGTGGAACCTCTCTTTAAGAAGGGGGACTGGATGGTGTGTTCCAACTACAGAGGGATCACACTCCTCAGCCCTCCTGGAAAAGTCTATTCAGGGATCCTGGAGAGGAGGGTCCGTCAGATAGTCGAACCTCGGATTCAGGAGGAACAGTGTGGTTTTTGTCCTGGCCGCGGAACAGTGGACCAGCTCTACACCCTTAGCAGGGTCCTGGAGGGTGCATGGGAGGCTGCCCAACCAGTCTACATGTGTTTTGTGGACTTGGAAAAGGCATTCGACTGTGTCCCTCGGGGAATCCTGTGGGGGGTACTCCGAGAGAATGGGGTACCAGACTCCCTGATAAGGGCTGTTCGGTCCCTGTACAACCGGTGTCAGAGCTTGGTCCGCATTGCCGGCAGTAAGTCGAACCTGTTTCCAGTGAGAGTTGGACTCCGCCAGGGCTGTCCTTTGTCTCCGATTCTGTTCATAACTTTTATTGACAGAATTTCTAGGAGCAGCCAGGGCATTGAGGGGGTCCGGATTGCTGGACTCAGGATTGGGTCACTGCTTTTTGCAGATGATGTTGTCCTGTTTGCTTCATCAGGTCGTGATCTTCAGCTCTCTCTGGATCAGTTCGCAGCTGAGTGTGAAGCGGCTGGGATGGGAGGTTCTCTGAGGACAATGATTTCAATGTCAGTAATGAGTAATCTAGATGCGTTAAATGACAAAAATGTGTTTAGAGTAAATTCACGCTTCATCCCTCTTCATACTACTGTTTTTTTTTTCATTAAAAAATAAAAGGAAAGAAAGATTAAAATGAAGTTGGAATGGTGTGGAATTATTCCCAAACTAAAGATCTGTTTTGACTAATAAATAATTTAACCCTGACAATCGCGTAAGAAATTTTAAACAAAGCTTTCACAGCAAACATGATTTTACAAATAAATGAAATTCATATAATTATTATAAGAATGAAATGAAAACTATGTAACATGTAATTGTATGTAAATATAGACTTTATTTTCTCAGAATGTGATATGTGCACATGGATTTTTAAATTTATTCAGATTTTCTCAAAGAAATGCACAGAAAATAACATCTGCAGTCAAAACAATCCTCTATTACATCATCATCTCACTTCCAAAATAAGGCGTGTTCACAGTGTGTTTGTGTGTGTGTGTGAGAGAGAGAGAGAGAGAGAGGGTGAGATCATTGCTTATGATTTTCAGCAGTCTCGCCTGTGACAGCGCTGTCTAAGGGCTGCTATACTAATAAGCTAACACAGGTAGCACAGCCGTAGCTCCTAGCAGACGCAGCCTCATTAACACTGTCACAGAATGACAATGCAATGTGCAGCTAATAAGCTAACAGCACAGAGAGCAGCAGCCTGTTCTATTAAAGCTCCTGCAGAGTGACACAGCACAGCGTGACTAGCGAACGCAGCCCTAATGCTGCTAAAACGCTCTAAAAAATAATAAAACAAGGAAATGCTTCTGCGTATAAATCCTGTTAAGTTAGAGAGGAACACTGTCTTTAAAAATCTAGGAGTCTGATTCTCCATTTAGCCAATTATTTCTTTGCTAATTATACTAAATTCCTGGGATAGTAAACTCACTGGACTCTAAATGACAGAAAGCAGACGGAGTGATTACGAGCCGCTCAGATTACAGCATTAATGAAGCCAGACTCATTAGCAACCCGATAGAAGCATTCAGGAACTGCAATGTAAAATATGCTTTAATTACGTGTGTGTGTGTGTGTGTGTGTGTGTGTGTGTGTGTGTCTGGTCTCACCCCGTCACAGCGTTCTGAATTTCAGATCTTTATAAAGCATGGAGAAATGAGTGCTGTGTGCGCGTTATGGCATCTAATTACCACATGCTGCTCCTCTCCTAATTGACCTCTCGGAACAGACGGATCTCTGAACGAGCCGGCGGGAATTTACTGCAGACGTGTGATTTTGGATCTTATGGAGAAAGACGCAGGTGGGGGGAAAAGTCATTAGTTGTGGATGATGTATGAAGTGAAGAGCCGGGTTTGTGGGAGATTCACAGAGAAACGTGTCAGACGTGTCCTCAGGATGAGGCTGGAAATCCTACAGCAGCTAAAATAAACTCACACACTGATGTTCCTGGTCTCAAAGAGGTGCAGAGAGGTTTAGCGCGCACACGCACACACACACACACACCACCCCAATTCAACATGCGCTTATTAATAGCTTTACTGACTCTAATCCAACATGTGAACATGCCATTCTGTCAGTAACACATTACACAGAAGTTTACACACCCCTGTTAAAATGGCAGATTTCTAAGATTTGTCCCCAGGTTAAACCACATCAGAACCTTTTTCACTGTTATTCTGAAACCACAACTTATAAAAATCAAGTGACAAACAACCAGAAAAGAAAACAACGTGCTAAAGAGAGGCTTACAAAGAGCTCACTGTTGTAAAATATCAATCAGTTCAGTTTTATTTGTCATATGTATGTTAACACAGGGTTAACATCATTTCTTCTCTTGTTTTGAGAGAAGAAACAAGAAACAAGTCTCAGCAATGGAGGTCTACACAATCTTACAAAGACTTACAAGATATAAGAAAAGGGGTGGGATTAAAAAGTCATGAATAAGAGGTGTAGTGCACGCACCACTATTGCACATGAGAGAAAATGACATGTGTAAACAAGAATAATTTCACTTTGGGGAAAAGTGATGAATTAAGTGCGAGTATCAGTTGCACAGTTGACACTGCAGACAGAGAAGGCAGGGCTTTGTGGTTTAATGGTAAACAGTAAACAGCACTGTGGGGTGTTTAGCTGCTGGAGTCTGATGGCCTGGTAATAAAAGCTGTTCTTAAGTCTGGTAGTCCGTGAAGCCGTGCTTCTGCATCGCCTTCCACACGGTTACAAAGGGAGAGGGTTATAAAATTTTCCAAGGCATTCCATGGAACACTGAAAAGACAATAATGAACAAGTGGAGAAAACACGGCAGCGCAGTGAGATGACTAAGAACAGAAGATCACTGGTCAGGGACACTGCCAAGAAGGCCACAGCAACATTACAAGAATTTCTGGCAAGTACTAGTTGTTCCTAACATGTGACAACAATCTCCCGAATCCTTCATAAGTCTGAGATGTGGGGAAGATGGCAATGTGAAGCATGGTGGTGGCAGCGTCATGCATTAAGGCTAGTACTTCAGCTGGACCTGGGGCTTTAATCAGGGTTTGGGAAATAATAAATAACTCCAAATAACAGTCAGTTTTGGTAAAAACTTCAAGACTAAAACACCTACGATAAAGAGAAATTTCACTTTCCAACATCCCAAAGCACACCTTCAAATCAACAAGGGTTCACCAACAGCTTCACCAAAACAATATCAAGGTTTTGTCATTTTTGCAGGAGCATGCAGACCTGTTTATATCCACGGTATGTGTATGGTTACGTGGCTGAACTCCAGGGAATTAACACTGAGGTAACAGTCTAGAGGAACGTGCTGTGTTCTTATAGGAGGATAATCTACGCGTGGTGGTGCCACACAAACCGATCTCACACACACATGTGCAGCAGCAGCAGCAACGCTAATGTGAGCAGTGGTATTGTTCACACACCTGTTCAGTATCCTAACCATTCCTGAAGGTTTAATCTCAAAGTTCATGAGATGACACAACAATTTCGATTGTTGTATAACTTCTATGCTAGTGCAGCATGCCAGGAGAATGAAAAAAGATTAAAATAACACATACGCTGCTGATTTTTAATGTGGCTTTCTCAATGTGACTCACCGTAACCTTGCAAAATATTAGCATCCAAAAGCCATCCTCAATGTTCATTTTACTAATTTGTAAAAGAAGGAAATTGCATAAAAGAGGAGATTGTGCTTCCACGTGTAAACCAAGCTGCATCCCTGATCTAAACTTTCAACAGTGCTTCAATTCCCAGGGACGGGAGCCAAAGTGGGCGGGGCAAGTGAACAAAAAATTCGACTGGTGTTAAATATGAAGTGTTATTTATTTATTTATTTTATTTTATTTTATTGTATTCTTCCATATCTCCTTGTCCTTTTGTACACCTTACTAAAAGCTGTAGATGTCCAGATGCATAAAACTGAGCCGGATTAGAGACCAACATGACTGAGAGATAACAATTAGCTTTTAATGTTTAACGTTTCAGTAATGATTAGTGCGGAGCTACAAATAAGACAACTGAAAACGGAAGTGTTTTGTTTTGCAGTAGAGCTTCACTTCACTTCACTTCACAGGTGAGAGACGTCCATTTGGATTTTGCTGCAGGGAGAATAAACTCCGTCCTTGTCTGAAACACGTTCTGTTCGCGTCATCCACTGCAGTTTTTATTTTTAACAAGCCACATGGTCGGTTTGCTTTCGTTTTCATCTACATAATCTGTGTACACAGATCAGCCTAGGCGTCTTTAGAAAACTAAGTGTACGTAACGTGTTCAGTACATCACCACAATCTTCAGTGTGATGTTACTTTCACATAACAGCTCTATAAATAAGAAATAAACATGATTAAGGTTAATAACACTCAAAGTCCACACTCACTTTTGACACTCGTCCAGTGTGAGGATGTGGGGACGATCGTCTCTGTCCATCTGGACCACCATGTCTCGGTTCCAGGCTCCGGCTCGGCTCTGGTCCAGCGAGTGTCGCGTGATGGTAGACGCAGTGGAGCTTGTCCAGTATAACGCGTCCCAACCACGATGATACGCCAAACCCTCCACTGAACCCACGTCTAACCGACACACACACACACACACATCACACCTTTATTATACATTAACACACACTTTATTAAACATTAACACACACTATTACATGGACACATGAACAGTGCTGTTACTCTAATTACATGATAATAAACCATCAACCAACTGTTACCACAAATTTGTGCTAGGAAGAGAATAAAACTTAACTCACTGGTAATAAAGACATCATTACACAGTTATAATCATTAATTAGTCTCTCTTTAAATTGCACATGACCTTATTAAATATTTAATTGCATATTTATATGTTTAGCTACACTATATGCAAACTGTGAATGAAATAATAAACTCTTTATTATAATGTTATAACCACTAGCTTTAAACGCACAGATTTATTAACACCACTTTCACAAACTCTAAACCCTGCATTCTGATCAGGTTCTGGGTTTTTGTGAGCATTTGTTCCATAGTTATAACCATCTCTCCGTGTGGAGCGACTGCGCCATAAATACAGTGCAGGAACAGAGCTAATTTCAGCGCGGAGCTCAGCCTGGAGCTGGTGTGGGAACACTACACACTCGGGCACATGTGGAACCCTTGAGGAACCCTTAAACACTCCATGCAGAGCTCTACAACGGAGTCTACAGCCCCTTTAGGAAGCCAAGAAACCTTTATTTAATAAAATGACCTTTAATAACCCTCTAACAAGATACCACGTTAGCTAAGTTAGCGTTAAACTCCTGACAGGTGCTACAAATTTAGAAGGAAGTAGTGAGTAATAATTCAGAGTTTGTAGTGCACACACACACACACACGCACCTAGAAAAAGAAAGGGTTCTTTAAGAGGTCCTTAAGAGTTCTCCATATAACCTTTAGAGGTTCTTCCGAAGAGATGCCGGAAGAACCTTTAGGATTATAATAAAGTAATAAAGGTTGATGTAAATGCTTAATAACACACACACACACACACACAATACACTTAGTATTTCTGTGTGTGTGTGTGTGTGTGTGTGTGTGTGTGTGTGTGTGTGTGTGTGTGTGTGTGAGACATCAGACTAATTCTGTTCATCATTCATCTCCTGTCTCAGTCACTAAGTGAGACAGATGTTCCCTGTACAAAGGCATTACAGTGACACCATCTGATCTGTCTCTCTTCTGTTCTCGCTCTCTCTCTCTCTCTCTCCCTCTTTCCCTCTCCCTCTTTCCCTCTCTCCCTCTTTCCCTCGCTCTCTCTCTTTCCCTCTCTCCCTCTCCCGCTTTCCCTCTCTCTCTCTATCGCTCACTCTC
>JAQMYM010000023.1:33529183-33539682 GCA_030014255.1 Parauchenoglanis ngamensis
GGTGACCCGGGGATCGAACCCAGGACCTTCTTGCTGTGAGGCGACAGTGCTAACCACCACACCACCGCACCACCGTGGCTAAACAAAATTTAGGAAAATATAAGGGGTTCCACAGGAAAACGAGCGAAAAGACCCTAAATAAAAAATGTGAGTGAAAGTGCTGAGGTATAAGCTCCTTATTATGAGAACAATAGCATCAGGTTACACACTAGAGCTGGGATTGTGATTGACATTTGCACCTTGATAATCCTTCAGCCTGTAATTCCATAATAATAATAATAATAATAATAATAATAAGGGTGAGAGTGTTGCTTTGGGACAATGAAAGTTCCTCGTCAGGATGATCTCAGGACAATTTTGTGGCTGAAGGTGAGAAATCCCACACGGTCAGCAGACAGTCCGTCAGTAAAGCAGTACATGGGAGTGAAATCCACCATGATGAGCTTCTTTATTCTGATTTCATCTCCAGCTCCTGAGTTAGCACACCTGCGGCATCCTCGTGTGATCGGGCTGTTAATTAGATTTGACTTAACCATTCTACATTAAAGTTACTAATTAACACCAGATTAAACACTTCACAAAGTAAAAGCAGGTGCAGAAAAATACAAGGATGGGAAAAATTCTCACTCTATGATAAAAAAAAAAAACAGTACAAAATCACACATATTTAACCTTTATAAGAGTTTTATATTGTTTTTTTCTTCTAACACTTGTGATGTTAATCTACAGGACATTTCACATTTCAAATGACTCAAAATCGGAACCTGTGGCTGATGCCCAAACGCATCCCTACTGAAGACATAGTGCACTATGTGAAGTGTCCGAGCCCCATCACACCCTACGCAGCTTACGCAGGTTAAAGCCTGTACTTACTCTGCAGGTTCTGCGAGATCCTCACTCGTCGCTTTTCGATCATTCCATTACGGAGTTTGGTCATTTCGGCGCACCACAGCTGACCTGGTGAGATCCAGCACATCGCTGCGTCTGAGTGAACAAAGTCCAGCGTCTGAACATCGCCTGAGGGCGCGTGTGTCAGATTCCACACCAGTGATCCGTTTAGGTGTGATACAAACACCGAGTTCAGACTCGCTGACAATAACAGCGGCGGCTCATCTCCGGGATCTGAAAACATAAATACAGCAAACAAATCCTAGAAATGTGACTGGAAGCTTTAATAAAATATCAACAATACACTGTTGGTTTAATTCTGCAGCAACATAACCAATAACCACAGCTGTGGTACGTCTTCACGGATTTTAATTACAAGTAACGCTGTAATAAATTCATTAAAAAAAACATTTTTCAAATACTTTTCAATGTTTTGAAAAACTATTTTACACAGAACATTGAGGTTTCTCAACAAAAAGTGTTTTATTCCTTTTACACCACAGCAGCAACTTACCAACAATTACAATTTATTTATTTATTAAACAACACATGGTACTTGATTTGCAGCTGCACTACCGACAGAGAAAGTTAATCAACAATAAGTGATAATCGATGTAGGTCATTACCGCAGAATGTACGTTAGATCAGAGCGTCGGCTGTCAGGGTGTTTTTCCAACAATGTGTCAGTGACCCAAGCTTTAAACTCTTTCATGGCTTATAAACTGAAGAATGATCAATGTTGACATAAGGTACTTCAATTATGTCTAATTTTTCTGAGAGGATTTTTATGCATATGAAGCATGATTAAGTGGCTATTTATTTCTGCTGCTGAAAGTCAGTCTTCATCAGTGTGAATGAGTGTTGATTGACTCTTCATTAAGACCAGCCTTATTTCCCATCACACGCTGCATTTTAATTATTTTAAGCGTAACCGATTTAAAAGGCGACCATCTGAGAGCAGACACACTTCTCCTCCGTGAAGCGCCTTCATTACACTGTGAAAATTACACTCTGAAAAAACTTTTTTTGGCCGTTTGTTTTGATTGTCAGCGTGTTGAGCGTGATCGTCTCCACAGTCAACAGACCAGTATTCTTTATATTAAATCTACTCTGCTGGGCAGGAAGGCAGATAAACTAGCATGCTATGATGCTAACCTTCTGCAGCTCCACAGGTTTCACTTCATTTGGAGTAAGCGCTAAAAAAATAAAGCATTTAAATGCACAAAATAATGTTGTAACAGTAAAGGAACAATCTGAACGGAACAGAAATCAGTTTGCTTTTTTAGTTTCTGCACTGAAGCTGCATGGCTAACGTAGCTTAGACACGATGGAAGCCTATAGCCACCAGTTTAGCATTCTGCGATGCATACTGCATGCCTAATTCACCACACACTCACTGACGCCTATTTCAACAACCACAGCTGAACGCTAACCCTGTGAAATGCCTGCTGAAAGCTGATTGGCTGAAAGTGGTCATGTTTGTTCAGCAACCCAGATAGAATTAGAAACAGCATTTCAGATTAGCACACCGCCACAGTGCTGGAAATAAACCAAATGACTTTTAATGTATAGTTACCTTTTCAAAATGGAGCTGCATCATGAATGTCTCACTAACCACTCATCACTAACCATATCACTAACCACATTATTAACCACTCATCACTAACCACTCACCACTGATCACTCATCACTAATCACTGATAACTTATTAATCACTAACCACTAATCAGTTATCACTTATTAAGCACTCATCACTAACCACATTATTAACCACTCATCACTAACCACATTATTAACCACTCATCACTAACCACTCATCACTAACCACATTATTAACCACTCATCACTAACCACTCATCACTAACCACATTGTTAACCACTCATCACTAACCACTGATCACTCATCACTAATCACCTATCACTTATTAATCACTCATCACTAATCATTGGTAACCAACCACTAACCACTCATCATGGGTCACTAACCACTAATCACTCATCACTAATCCCGACAGATGAGGAGTCACACCAAAACTCCAGTCAGCTTCTAGACACAGCTACAACTGGTTTTAACTTTAAGCCCATTTGTCCATTTTTATTTATCTTGTACAGTGACAGAAACCACGTGGACAACACATCGCAGCTTAACACTAGTGTTCAGTAGTAAAGTTTAGCTTTAAAAACTGACTTATTGATGATGATGATGAAGATGATGAAGCATGCTCTCACCAGTTTTGGCTTTGCAGGAGCGTCTGTTGGCCTGGAGACTGAAACCGTCCACACAGTCACATCGATACGAGCCCAGTGTGTTCATGCACGTTTGACTACACACGCCGTAAACTGCACACTCATCACGATCTGAAAAAAAAGCAAAGAAAACAATCACTTCAACATTCAACCTACAATGACTGACACACACAAACCTCACGTCACACACTCCATAAGAGTGCAAACCTTATTAGTTTAGAATGTGTAATTAAAGCCAGTGCCCCCTGCTGGTGATGATTTATTTATCTCTACACTCTCAAGTTCCCGTCACCCTTCACATGGATAGTGTTTAGCCGCTAACACGTGAGTGACTCCCATCAGCTGCTTTAGCAGGATTGAAACGTGAGACGTTGCTGTGACGTAGCTGTGCTGAGAGGAGTAGGAGTGGTGTTAGTTAGTGTTTAGGTGGACATGAACGTTGGTGATATTTATACTGAACATCATCCTACAAACCGGGGCTGGAAGGAATGACAGAGAGAGAGAGTAACGGAAGAGAAAAGAAAGGGAAGAAAGAGGGAGACCAAATGAGGCAAAAAGAGAAAAGGAGCACTACAATGAGACAGGGAGTGAGGATGAAAGAGAGAAACAGTGGACATTTTCTCATGTGAACAGCAGACAGTATCTGGAGAATCAGGTTTGAACATTGCCTGGATCTGCCCTTTCACACATGTAGCACACAACAAGAGATGGTCCGTGTCAGACGCGTCCCCACCTACTGGAAATACCCCGTTAGGTTGAGGTGAGGGGTGGAGCCGGGGTAAAGCGCCCAGGAGGCAGGACATGATGCAGAATGGACGCTGTAGAAATGGCAGTGTTCATTTCCAACACACGGAAGATGGCGGACGAGGCTACTGACTGATCTGTAATGACTGTTTTTGCTCTGATATCTACCCTGCATGTCTGGACATATCTGTGATATCAACAAAAGACTGGAAAGCAACATCTCATCATCTCTTCAGCCAGGCGTTTTCGTTGGTGTCCTTGTATAAATGACTTTTCTTCTTCACCTTTTGATGTTTGTATTCTTCTGGTTTTGCACCAGTCACATGATAGAAACGTTATCAACACGCCCACTCGCTCGCTCGCAGCGAATTCCCCGGACAAGGGCCTGCTCTGTTCACACACAGACTCGATGTGACTCAGTCGGACAATACGCAGACTCTGTACCAGGGAGCTGGCAGGCTCGAGTCCGTAATGTCCCATCCAACCGATTCAGGCATTCGCATTCTCACACACACATCCTCTGAGTAATATCAGGATAAGTTCAGCGTTGCAGTGCATGTGTGAGAGGGATAAAAGTGAGGGAGAGAGAGAGGGGTTGAGAGAGTGAATGCGGTAACGTTAACACAGTGTTGGTGCACAGTGTGTTTAAACCGTATTAATTGTGATGTGTGTGAATCTGAATGATTTTCAGATATCAGCAGAACTGTAAATATTTAACTACTGAGAGGATCCTTCTGCTTTATTGCTGAACACAACACGTTTCTCTGAACATTTGGGTGCAAAGCTGAACTTTACTGCAGTGCTGACAGCGTAAAGACAGTGTAACAAGAGGGCATGTGGGTAAATCCTATCGTGTAGCTGTGTGTGTGAGCGTGAGTGTATTTTCACCTCTGCACGTCCTCCCATTGTCTTCCAGCTCCAGTCCGTCTGCACAGTAACACACGGCACCCATCTTCATCCTCACACACCCAAATTCACACTGCAGCTCTCTACAGCTCTGCAGCAGCTCTGAAACACACACACACACACACACACACACACATACACACACACCTTAAACAACATACTTTATGGATTATAAGGTAAAAACACACGTTTGACTCTTTTATTCAGAGTGATTCCCTCTCTTTGTGTAATTAACACAGTCCTCATGTTAATGAAGATCAGCTGGTGCCTTGAGAAAGCTGCTAATACACATTGTGTTTGTTCTTAAAACCAGGCCATGTATTATACTTAAAATCCCGTGGGAAGGGAAAAAATGCAGCTGCTTTAAAAAATAAATAAATAAAACGTTGCCTGCATTGTTTGGTGGACTGAGCTTGGAGTTGGACAAAGTTGTACCAAGTGACATCAAGCATTGCTTTTCCTTCTCAACCAATCAGGTCGCAGCGAAGAAAGAGCAAACAGACATGGAGAAGAACGTGGTGATGAAATGATGAGTGCTGTTAGTGAGTGAGGACGAGGACGTTAAACTGAATATTTAACTGCCAGCGTTCCAGCATCACAATGCAAGTAAACCATCCATGTGACGTCCCACTTACACCTGCATACAGACACGTCACACACGCAGCTCAAACTCTGGTGATTTCCTGAAACTACAGTGAAGGCAAACAGCCTCCTCATCGCCAGAGTTACACCCACCTGCACTACATCTGCAAAGCTAATCTACTGTAGAGAGCATCCTATGCTAGTTAGCTGATACTAGCTAGCACTGGTTACAGTGTTGTGTCTCATTGGATGTATCTTTTCTTCTTATCTTAGCACAAAAAAGGCACTGATGAGGCTGATCAAGAACATGAACCGATTTAAAAAAATTAAAAAGCTAATTTACATTTTGTGAACACTAAATGAGCGATTTCAGGGGGCTGCTGTTCAGCACGAGTCTCACTGCCTGCTGTAGAGATGCTTTAAATGTGCTGGAAAAGATCGACAGCTTGCAGTGTGAGAAAAATCACGCCGCTGAACATGACGGAGGAGAGGAGCGATTTGTCGCAGAACAACTCCTCAAAATGACTCCTGAAAATGTAGCGGGGAAATCAGTGCATTCAGCATCTGGAAAGGAAAAATCCTCACGCTCACTGATTATATTCTGGAGCTTTCATTTCATTTCCATGATAAACACTTTATCAACTGACGAGTGAGACAGAGCAAACACTTCAGACTGTAGAGTGTAGATTACAGGATCAGCAGATGTTCTCTGGTGGTCATGCAATTTAAACTCACAACCTTCTGAAACACTGCTTCTAATTTATTAAGACTCAGCCTTTTCAATCCATAAATAAAGTAACCAATAGAATAAAGGCTTTGACAGAGCGCTTTGTTCCTGTAATGATCGCTGCGCTGTTCTGCAGAATGACTGACGTTCAGAATGAGCATCACGTTCTGTACAAACCTTCATTCCAAATACATCACTCATGTCTCCGGCTTGCGTTTTGTCCTGAAGGATGACGTGTCCTGTGATTGTTCAGTCATTTCCAACAACACACTGTATAGATTTACAGCACACACACACACACACACACACACACACACAGAGGTGCTCATCCTACACAAATGTCTTCAAGTGGAAAAAAGGTCTAAACTCAAGCACTTGTGAATAAAAAAATGAACACCGTCTAATGCCTGTGTGCGCTGATCGAACAGAACCGCTTCATTCACCATTTGTATTGTAATATGGGAATTTATGAAGCGCTAAGTGATGAACGCTCACGCCGACCACAGTAAATCTGAAGGTTATGGCTTGCTATTGACAGTAACCTTGAGCTGGAGGGAGTCCTTTTGTGAAATGCATCAAAGGAAACACACTAAAACGCCACTTAAACTTAAAAGTGCTGAATCACACACTCGTAATGTGAGAGCGCCTGTCCATATTTATAAAAAAAAGGGCTTTATGTTCCCGTGGCATGGCAGAGAAGTGCCTTGTTCTATTGTGTGAAAGGTTAGCGCAGTGCTCACTGTACTCAACGCTAACGAACTTTTCATCAGTTATTAAACATCTGCACTTTATATTAACTGTCCTTAATGAAGTGCACTAAACAGGCTGCTAAATGGATGAGCTAAAGGGTTTCAGTGCAGAGTATTTATTACACACTGGTACATGTAATCACCATGCGCGGAGCTGGAACAATAAGGGCTGAGCCTAAGTCAAACTAACCTCTTACAATGACCATGTCAGCAGGAGACAAAGCGATCAGATAGTTAGGACTGCTACTGTCGTCTCTTGTGGGCGTGGCCTGTCTAGTGTTACAGATGAGAAACAGTAGTTGCTACATAATTACGTCTAAAGCTAACTAGTTAAACGCAAGTTAAATAACACACTTATGAGTGTGAAAATCAGCTTTGCTCTCAGATGAGTTTGCAAAGTGAGCTAACTGTACTAGCTACGTACACTCACCAGAGACGCCAACGATCTCTGCTACGTCCTTCCAAGCTTTATTTTTCTTCCTAACGTCTCTGTACACATTTATTGAGGGCTCGTATATGACAGGAGGAGATGAAACCACGCTTAGAAGATTGTCTTCCATTTCGGTGGGAACTAATTGCAGGTAGGAGTTGTGAGCGGGGAACTGGAGAAAGTTGCACCACATGCTCTGTACAATCTGTCTGAGGAATCATTCAAGATGATCGTTTGGATTTTGCTTGTTACTGTGAACGTAGGGTTAGTCATGCTAAGCTGCAGCTATTTCAGCACTGTAGCTCCAGAGCAAAACTGAAGAAGCAAATCCCAGGGTACAGAAACATCTGAGCCAGTAAATCTGCCCAAAGAGGAACACTGAGGAGTTTACATTATATATCACCTGATTCTGACTCCATTAAAACACGCCTGTGTGTCTCTCGGCCAATCAGAACACATCATTCTCACACATCTGACTTGCATTAGTGAGGAATGATGGAGTCTCATTTATAATCTGCAGTTACACTAACAGAACAGGGTTAGTGTTGATAAAAGACAGAAAAAAGAACACTCAAACTGCTGGACCTGACTGTAAGTAAAAAAATTGATCAGGACGACATTCTGCAGGGAGAAACTGCTGATCTCCTTAATTTCCTCTTTACAGCAGGACTGTGAACTTGGCCACTTCATCACTCTCACATCTCCTGTGTCTGTGCAGGAGCCATACGCCTTCATATTACTGCTTTTCATTACGGATCACTCTGTGCATCAGCATACTGGGTCTGAAATGCAGGTTTAAGGTTTCCTTGTCATCGTCAGGAATTGTGTACACATATATACTGAGATGAAACTCCTTATATCTCCAAGGATCACGGTGTAACACACAACAAGGGAAAATGTGCAGGAATACAATGTGCACGGCAGGTATAGTGTGAGACTAAAAAAACAAAAACACCAATAAAACATAACAGCACAATAAAACATGACAGTACACTGGTGGACATCATACTGCACATGAACAGTCACTGGCAGCATCGAAGTAGGAGGTGTATCAAGTAAAGACTGAAGATGATATTAAGTGTGGTAGTGGCAGGAATGCCACTTCAGCTAGGCAGGATTTAAAGATTTGTGTGTATTGAGAATTCTGCTAGCTTGTGTTTTGAAACTCTTCTATCTTCTTATAACCTTCTCAGCAGCTCTCCCTATCCGCTGCAGGGTGTTGCAGTCAGAGACACCGGCATTCCCGTACCAGTGATGCAGCTGGTCAAGACACTTTCGATAGTGAAAACATGGTAAGGCTGGGCAAGGAGAGACGGGATCTCTTCAGTCTCCACAGAAAGTGTAAATGCTGTCTCACCTTCTTAGCTATAGAGGTGGTACTGAGGGACCGAGTAAGATCATCTGAAATGTGGTCGCACAGAAATCTGGTGCACTTTCCCCTCTCAATGATGGAGCCATCAATAGAGAGAGGAGAGTGGTCCGTGGCAGATTTTCTGAGGTGTCCAAGCCCGGCCTGCTCAATTTTGTAGTCTGTAAATGGCTGAGCTGAAGTCGATGAACAGCATCCTGATACAGGAATCCTTCCTTCTTGTCCAGATGTGTGAGTGATAGGTGAAGCGCTATGGATACGGAATCATCAGAAGACTGGTTAAGGCAATAAGCAAACTGGAGAAGGTCTGATGAGGTGGGGAGGCACGCTTTAATGTGGCTCATGACTAGTCTCTCAAAGCACTTCATGATGATTGGAGTGAGTGCCACAGAGCGACAGTCAATTAAACAGATCACAGATGAGTTCCTTGGTACTGGAGAGATTATAGTGGTTGTGAAACATGCTGGAATGACTGCCTGGCTCAGAGAGGTGTTACAAACATCTGTCAGAATGTCAACCAGCTGTCATGCACATCCTTTGGGCACCTGGCCAGGTGTGTTGACAGATCCAGCAGCTTTGTGTGGATTCACTCTGGTTAGTGTTCTTCTCACACAGGCTGTGGACAGACAGATAACCTGCTCGTTTGGGGAGGGATGGATGTCCCTCATCATTCAGCACTTCAAAATGTGCATAGAACTCGCAGGGTATCGAGAAGTGAAGCATCGCTGTCACTTATAGCCAGTGATGGTCTTCATGCTGTTCCACGTGCTACGTGTGTCTCTCATGTCCTGATAATGCCCATGGATTTTCTGAGCATATGAACGTTTTGCTTTCATAATTGCCTGAGACAGGTGAGCTTGTTCAGTTCTGACTTCCTGTAGGCTGAGACAGCACCCTCAGGCCATACTTTAATCTCATTCTGCACAGGTTAAGTACCTTTCAGCAGAGATTTTCAGCTGCTAACATTTTTACAGAAATGTGGCCGGAGTTGCCGGAGTGTCGAGGTGTGGCGCTTTGTAAGCTTTCTTAATGCTGGTGTAAACATCATCTAAACAGTCCTCGCTCCTATTCTCAAAGTCCACATTCTGGTAGAATCTAGGCAGAACTGACCTCAGGTTTGTAGGGTTGAGGTCACCAGCAGTGATAAAACCCCCTTGGGGTGGGTGGCTACTGTTGACAGCGTCGTACAATTCTGATAGTGCTTGGTTATCATTAGTGCTAGGCAGAATGTACACAGCAAACACGACAATGGAAAGGAAGAGGATAGAAAGGTCGACGTTTCACTGTGATGAATTCCATCATAGAAGAACAGTGTTTAGAAAGAACTGCAGTATTTGAACACCATTCACTGTTGATGTAAATGCACAAACCACCACTGTGTTTCTTTCTGCTCCTTGCGTTGTCCCTGTTAACACAAAAGAGCTAGCCACAGCTAGAAAGCTGCTAGCCACACCACCGAGTCAGGAATTCCGTTGTGTAGCCTCGTTTCTGTGAAGAGTAAAACCACAGCAGTCCTTTGTTTTTTGTTGTGTACTCTGTTGTAGTTGTAAATGATCCTTTTTGTTGTGGAGAGAGCGAACACTGCCCGCAGAATGGGTGGAATTGCTGGTCTGTTCAGGCTTGATTTCAGAATCAGAATCAGAATCAGCTTTATTGGCCAAGTACTGTATATGTACACATACAAGGAATTGGACTCCGGTTTTACCTTGCTCTCGATGTGTTTAAAAAGAATATATATATGTATACAGCTATTACAAAGAAACATTAGTGCATGTACAAGAAAGAAATATATATCTGTGTATACATGTCTGCATGTATGTAGGAAATGTGCAGAAGGACCATAGTGCAATTGTGCAG
>JAQMYM010000023.1:33561261-33580611 GCA_030014255.1 Parauchenoglanis ngamensis
CGGTCTCACCCATCACTGTCTCACCCATCACTCTCTAACCCATCACTGTCTCACCCATCACTGTCTCACCCATCACTGTCTCACCCATCACTGTCTCACCCATCACTGTCTCACCCATCACTGTCACACCCATCACTGTCACACCCATCACTGTCTCACCCATCACTGTCTCACCCATCACTGTCTCACACCTCACTGTTATACCCAGCACTGTCTCACCCATCACTGTCTCACACCTCACTGTCTCACTCAGCACTGTCTCACCCATCAATGTCACACACCTCACTGTTATACCCATCACTGTCACACCCAGCACTGCCACATCCATCACTGTCACACCCAGCACTGTCTCACACCTCACCGTCTCACCCATCATTGTCTCACCCAGCACTGTCTCACCCAGCACTGTCTCACACATCACTGTTTTACCCAGAACTGTTACACCCATCACTGCCTCACACCTCACTGTCACTGTCTCACCCAGCTTGCTGAACATTGTTACACTGAACTGTTTAAACAGAGTTCAGCCACTTAGCCATTATAAGTTATAAAGTTGTAAGGGTGTGATGCTAAGTGGCTAAACATAAAGCTAAAGGGCTGAATGCTAATTAAACAATATAATGGTTAGAATAAACATCCACATTGAAAAACATTTAACAGCTAAGTGTCATTTGTCTTAGCAATTTAGCTTTATGTTTATCCATTTAGTTTTCTGCTTAGTCATTTAGTCTTACTCAGCATGCAGTGCTGTTTCAGGAAACTGAGATTTAGAAAGAGAATATAGACAGTTTCACTACTACCACAAATAATGATGATGATAATAATAATAATAATAATAATAATAATAATAATGTATTTAGCAGATGCTACATTCCTGCTATCCTCTATAAATAGAGAAAGTAAGATAGAGGGATGGGTGAGATGGAGCAGTATTTCTTGTTCTCCTTCTTTGTATAATATTGAAATATAAGCTGAAGTCAGGACTTTAAACAGAAGTGTCTGTAGGGATGACACTGTGACTGTGAGTTTAAAAGTATATTGATGTTACAATTCAGCTGAAACGACTAATCGATGCTCCATGAAGTGTTTCACCCCCAAACCAATAAACAATCCAATAATTAATAAAGCTAGATCAGAACTTTTTTATAGAAAAAAGCCTGATGGCTAAAATCATTAAATTATTCACAGTTCTTCTTTAGTTTGAACAGATTTTCTCTGTAATATATTGAAACTGCTCTCTCCACCTGCTCTCTGCACACCCTTCTTGTAACTACGAGTGTTTCGGAGTGTTTCGGAAGATGCACCCTGTGATGAGTGAAGGGAAATATTAACACAGCCATGTTGTGTGTTCTATGTTTAATGTGGTTCTGTTAGAAACCTGGTCCTGTAATCTGAGTCAGATACAGTGATGTATTAAAGATTGTCCTATCAGGCCGTACGGTTATAATCCCAGGAATTTACTACACTACACGTTTATTTTAGTATGAAATGAACGTGTGACACTGCTAAGGGATTAAGCAGAACGACCTCATTGTCCTCTCCGCTTTAATTAGGCTAATAAAGCTCGCTCACACTTTTAGCCGCTGGGAATCTTGAGGCTGTCATGATGAGATTTTTATGTTTAAACCCAACGCCCTTTACATGTTAGTGAAGCGAGTTGGAGAATAAAACCTCTTTTCTGAATAAAACATCTCTAACCTACAGTGTATTAACACTTTTACTTTAAATAGAAATCATTCTGCTGAGCCACGTGTTTGTGTTAGTGTTTTAACACTGACCACATGCTGTTATACGCTGATATTCAGCAGGATTGTCACAATACCTTCAATCTCATTCTCATAATCTAACTGGAGATTTGGACCAATAATGAAAAAGAGAAAATAAATGGGGAATGCAATAAACAAAATGTTTTCAGTCATTTCTGTATTTATCTAGTGAAACATTGAGCACCGCTTCGTGTTCTCTGTTTTCTCCGTGCTCAGTGATTTATTTATTATTTCTATGTTTGTTGTTATTAAGAGCAGAATTTCTACTTCAGTTCAAGAAAAAGTAACTGAGTAAACATTAGCAGGTTGATGTTAAACTCATTACACAGAAATGCATATGTTTACAAATTTAATTCATCATAGTAACATGGACATTATATCAGATGTAAAAGCTACACAATTTACAAACGTCATATGTATTTATGTGAAATACGTCGATCCATGAGTCTTTTTTCAGTGTAACTTTTCTCCTGATGCCATATTTCTTTCTGAGCACAGACTAACATCACTCTTTAAGGATGTGTTTAAATTTTTGTGGAAAACTGAAGATAAAAAATAAATATATGCATCTTTTTTTATAAATAGTGTTAGAAATGCTAGGCTAACATATTGGGGATATCCTATTATCTCAATGCAACATTACACTGAACAATCAGCTAACCTTGCAGATTTTAGTCTACATTTTGTATCATTGTTTTAACATTGGAAATCTTTTAGAATTTAAAAAGTACAGAAGTTTTGACGTGTCATGAAACTCTAATCTTTATCATGTGCAGTAACAGAGAGCTCAGAGACAGTGTAACAGCTGACTGTTGCTCTCACTAATTCACCGAACAATAACTTATACTGTTTTAATGAATGTTCATATACAATTTGAATGCTAATACGGCAAAGCATGACCAAGGCAGTTAGCATGACATCACAAGCTTTACATTATTTGGTGTTTAAGATGTTTAAATACTTTTTGAACATCATATATATATATGTATATATATAAAATTTCCACTTATTAATCAAACACTGCGTGTCTGAGCTCTTCTGCAGCCTGAGCCTCTATTACAGTGGCAATTTAGTGCCATATATATTGAGAACCAAAACCCAGAATCCGTAACCAAGAAATCAAACTCTGTAAATGAGTGCACTCATTTTCAGTTACGCTTCTCTCGGTCACGCTCTCAGTTCTAAAAGAGCCTCACTTGAGTTTAGGCACAAATTTGACAGCAGGAGGGCGGGCTCTAGTAACTCACTGGCTACTGAACAAGTGATCGACCCACTCAGTACACAGCACTTTAGCACTTGCGTCTCGTTGTAGTGGTGAACCAGCAGGAGCAGTAAGTTAATAATGTGTCTGTTCCTTCTTTATCACATGTCCACAACTTGGAATAGAGGCAGAAAATAAAGCTGCCAACTGTAAGGTTTATGCTGATGTATTACTACGAGAAGCAAAACTGTGAGTGAGACCAAGAGAAACGCTACTGAGAATGAGTGTTCCAGTTTACACAGTTTCATTTCTTGGATACAGATCCTGGGTTTTGGTTCCCAAAATATGTGACACTAAATTGACACCATAATCTATAGGTGGTTATTATGTCATGACAATATTAGCACAGATTAGCATTAACATCATCACACTGAACCTGTAAAGCTGATAATGATTTTTACAGTCCCACAGTGTCATCAGACGCATTACTGATAAAACCTGTTACTTTAGCCCATCTGTCCAGACAGTGCTGTAATGAACCCCACATATAAGAAATTAGCATTAGCATGCCACCAGAGCTTAACAGAGTAGATATATATATATATATATATATATATATATATATAGTACATAATGACTAGAGACCCTAATCTCCCCCTCATGAACGCATCTCCAGGCACTTAAAAGCATCTAAAAGCCCTAAATGGGACTGAGCTATGAATTAATCACCAACAGTAATGCAGTCTAACGGCCTTTAGCGTCTACACGTGACCCAGGACAGGAATACCAAGGCTAATTTTATTCTGAGTGTCCCACTTTCACTCAGGTGTAATACGGAATCTGTGGTGTAACTGTTATTTGAAATACATATCTACTTTTCATTTCAGCGTGTGAGCATGTGTGTGTGTGTGTGTGTGTGTGTGTGTGTGTGTGTGTAATGGTACAGCTTGTGTTGGTTTTATGTGAACTTAATGAGCTTAGAGAAACATAAGAACATTTGTGGTCAAATCAGTGATGTAGCTTTGCTGTAATTCTCTCTTCTGACCAGTAACAGAATAAAGCTACTGTGAACGCATGTTTTGAATGGTCCAATGTGAAATGTGTCTGATAGACTAGACTGTTACACACTCGGAACAGAGGTTGTGTTTGGATTTCAAGTGCCCATGGAATAGCTTGTAACTTGTGTTTTGATTTTGTGTTGATATATTTCATTTTTAACCAGGAAGTCAGAAATGGCAAGGGCTGGATGGTGTTCAAGATGGCTCCGCACAGAAGTTCTCAAACTTTTTGCAGCATTAAATATATTTGGGGCTCCTGTATAGTGCAACAGAAGAGTTTTCATTCTATCATGAGGAGCTGTAAGTTCCCGACAATGCCTCAGCTGTATCCTGGCTGACAGACTAGTCAGGAAAAATTGGTTGTGCTCTTTGGGTGGGTGGGGCTTAGACTCTCTGTCAATCACAGTGACACTAGCCAATCATCAGCTTCTATGAGTATGTGGAAGAGGGTAGATAGCTTTTTCCTCTGAGTGTGTTACACACTGTGTGTGAAAAGATCTGTATACCCAGTCCATTGTTTGAGACAACCGTATTCGAATAATTAATAAATTATTATTTGAATATTCATTACATCCTACATCCTCACTAAGGTGTCTCAATGTCTCCAAATTCTCTCTGTCTCTGTGTCCTACACTCACAGAGGTGTCGTAGCACAGAGCCCATCATGGCCAGAGTCACCAGAAAATCAAACGAAATATAAAGGAAAAAGTGAACAAACATCACACTGTTTCCCTTCGCAAATTAAAATAAACTGTAGACATGATAAGCCCCGCCCCCTGTACCTACCGTGATGGCTGGAGCGCTGGATCGTAGCGTACAAATATATCACACAATTTCATAATGCTACTTTAGAGCTCTATCCATCTCTATCAAAAGACGCTAGCTCTCTCTTTCCTTTTCTCTCTCTCTCTCTTTCTCTCCTTCTGTCTCTCTCTTTTTCCTCTCCCCATCTGTCTCTGTGTCTCACAGTGTAAAATGGCTCGCACTTCCTCCTGAATAAAAGATATTATTGTATTATTAATATATAATCTGTATATTAAAACACACACACACCACACACACATCTCCAGGGGTTTGGTAATCATTCCATCAGATTGTGTGTGCTGTGTGCTGTAAATGTAATAATCATTTGGGGGAGTTTGAGGAGAATGTGACAGACAGTCTGAGTGTCATGTCTAATTTTATAAACATAGTAATTTAATAAAAATTGCCTTCGTCATGAAAAGATCATTGATGCCTTGTCACAGTGGGCTGGAGAGAATCAATGAGGAGGAGTGAATGTGTGTGTGTGTGTGTGTGTGTGTGTGTGTGTGTCAGAGGGGTTCAGGCGGAGCTTAACAATGACTGCAATTTAAGAAATATTAATTAATTATTAATATTAATAATTAATATTAACTTCCTCCTGTTAGTGATGGCACAGTGACTGTAACATTAATTGTTCAAACGTAAATATTAAACTTAAAGTGCATTGAAATACAGCAGGCATTAAAGTACATAATAAAGACAGAGACTATAGGAAGACGATTGCACTCAGCGGTGGACACAGCAGTAGTCTGGGTGTCCGGGACAAGCTGATTTACCTGCTGGAAATAAATTTCATTTGGCCTGGAATTCACAGATCACCTGAGTCTGATATTAACACTGACTCCACAATGTGACAGCTGAAACTAAGGCATCGCTACAACAGGGGAAACCAGGTCTGAGCATGAGCAGACCAGGCCTGTGGAGATAAATATCCAGCTAAAAGCTATCTGTCAGGATCCAGGCAGGAGAAAACGATCCTGTAATGCTTTTTTTAAAATAGGGCTTCTGTCATTTTTTATTTTAAAATCTGCTGGACGTAGTGAATGTGTTCTTTACTGGAACTCGACCTTCATTTAAAAGGGTTCCTCTGTAGGATATCTGCTAATGACACACAGCACTGAAAGGCAGATGGGCAGTTAGAACACTTTCTTACATCAGCAGGACTGTACAGTGTAGAACTTTTTATCCTTCGTTTCTTTTCCCCAGTACATAATAACACAGCTCTTCTGTTGGATGTACAAAAACCTGCTATCCATCACTGTAACTATCACAGCTAACAAAAAACCCAGATGAATAAAGTCTATCTGAATAAAACCGTTGGTGCAGTGGCTACACTTCCTGAGGCTGTCGAGTCTGAACTAGATAGATATTTTTGCATACAGGCCTACATCAACTCAACACAAACAACCCACACTGAGTCTCTCTCTCTCTCACACACACACACACACGCTTGTCTTTCTTTTAGAGCTCTGTCAAGTGAAAATTGCCAGTCATGCCACTCAATTCACACACACACACACGCACACGCACAAATGAGATGAAATAGAAAGAGATTAGAGACACTACAGAGCAAGACTAGCATGAGAGACCAACTAAAGACTGGAAAGAGAAAGCACAATAATTAAAGACAGAAAGAATGTATAGGACCAGCACCTCGAGAGACCAGAAATAAAGCCTAGGACAAGGACAAAGGAAACAAGAAATAGACAAACGCACAAGATTGGCAAAACAGAAAGAAGATACAAGAGTAAGACTTGCCTGAAATAAGGGGACTAAAGACTAGGCAGACTAAGTAGGTCTGGTAATGACAGAGACGGCGAGACTAGACACTAGAGACGAGAGCAAGACCAGAAAAAGAGATCTGACTGAGTCCAGAAATGAGCTAGAAAGAAAAAGAGAAATAGAAACCAGGGAAAGAGAGACCAGAGAGGCTGGAGAAAGAAGACTAGCACAAAAGAGAGACTAGACAGAAGACTAACAGACATAGTGAGACTTTAAAGAGACTAGAGAGAGACAAAAGATAGACTGAGTACAAAGCCTAGCAAGAAAGTGCCACTCAATAGAGAGTAAGACAAAAGGATTAGCAAGAAAGAGAAAAGAGAGAGAGAGACTAGAGAAAAAATAGAGAATAGAGCATCAGTTAAAACTAAAATAATCTGTAATTACCTTGATACTTTTTCTACATGTCCTCTCATGAGAATTTATATAAAAGACTGCATGATTTTATAATCTCTCTAGATCCCACAATGGAATTCTCTCTCCTCAGTCTGTGCTTTACAGTGGTTTTTGCTTGACTTGGCCACCTCTGCTTGCCTGTCAGAACATCTTCCCAGAGCACTAATGTCAACGTCACACAGCCTGCGAGTCAGATTTACATTTCTTCAAGCTGCCCACAGGAGTGCAGAGTTACACCTCTATTACACATGCAAACTCCCTAGATGTTTCATGCATTTATTATAGTGAACGACCCGGTGGGGTCGCAGGGAAGGGTTCTTACACACAAAGCCTCATGAGCAAAATAAAGTGTTTAAGTGTGTAAACAGAAACAACTCCGAAAGTGGTAAAGAGTTCAGTTCTGATTAATACGATGAACATGTCGCAGGTTGTTGAGCAATGCGTAGTATCACAAGGAATCACTGATGATGTAATAAAAATAACATATGAGGCAAATTATTACACATAGGAAGGTAGATCAGCTGCTGCATTAATAATATTTAATAATTAATAATAATTTTATAATGTTTTTTTAAAGTGTTAAATCCGTAATGTTGGACTGGGTTCATGCCATGTTTTTTTCAAACACCAAACACTCTAAACAAAAACGATGTAACAATATCAGTAAAAATATTAGCCTAAACGGGGATCAGATCGAGGGGGGCGTGTCCCTCTGAGTAATGGCTCTGATTGGACGCAGGAATCTACAGTCTGGGTGAGAAAGAAACCAGCCCCTGCCTCTCCCTCACTTCATCACTCCATTCTGTGTGTCGTTATTATGACTTGTTGGTGGTGCTGTTGCTTTCAGTTCCACAAAAATCTAAATAATCCACCTTAAAATACTGATTAATATCAAATAATCTGATGCATAAAGTAACACCTTTTTCTGTCTGAACGACATGGAGGTTTAGTCCTGATAGAATGTTAATACCAGTAGCGCATGGTCCTAGAGAGACTAGTGTAGTTATAATACACTGTAATGCCAAAAGTATGTGCACCCCTGACCATCACACCCATATGTCCAGATTTATTCCCCTTTTAGTTATAATTTGCTCCACTCTTCTGTTTGGCTTCCCACTAGATGTTGGAGCATGGCTGTGGGTATTTGTGTTCATTCAGCTACAAGAGCATTAGTGAGGTCAGGCGCTGATGTTGGGATGGCGAGGAGGCTCCAGTTCCAGTTCATCCCAAAGGTATTCAGTGGGATTGAGGTCAGGGCTCTGTGCAGGACACTCCAGTTCTTCCATGCCAACCTTAACCTGAACACCATGTCTTCATGGAGCTGCTTTACGCACAGTGGCATTGTCATGCTGGAACAGGTTTGGGCCTCTTAGTTCCAGTGAAGGGAAACTGTAACGCTGCAGCACACAGAGACAACTATACAACTGTGTGATAGTTTGAGGGAGAAATACATACAGGTAATGGTCCGGGGTGCACATACTTTTGACCATACAGTGTGTGTGTGTGTGTGTGTGTGTGTGTGTGTGTGTGTGGGTATAGTTATACCCAGCAAGGTTTTACGTTAAACATATATGCTAATATCTATGCTATATACCTAAAATAAAATGAAATATCTGCTTATGATGTAATAACCACAGCGCAGTTAGAGACTGTGCATAATGCCCTCGTGCGATATGAGCTGCTAATATCAACGTTAGAGCGCATGTCATACAAGAGCCTCGTTTATTACAGCTCATGAACAGCGCATAGCTGCGTTATAGAGGTATAATCTACCCCAACCAGGGGAGAGAGAGAGTGACAGACAGGAGCGCGCGCCCTCGGGTTTGGCGCCAGTGCCGCTTTGCTTCAACTCCGCGTGCGCAATTAGAGAGGTTTTTGTTTGTTTGTTTGTTTGTGTTTTGTTGTTTGGTTTGTTACCTCAGTAAGTGTCTACACGCTGAACACGCCAGATTTAACACACCTAAACAGTGACAGAATGGTTTAACTCTGTAGTGTGGAGTTTATGCAGCACTTCTGTACTGTCCCGGTTCACTCAGCACTGTAGGCAGGTGTTTGCCATGCTGAGGTAAAAATGAACCCCAATTCGTCTCTAAACTCAGATGGAGATAACACCCTGTCAAACAAGCTCCAGAAAAACTATTTACCTCAGAAAGAAAAGCGGGACGGCGACTTTACACCAGCCACCCGTTAGAGAGCACTTCTGGCAGAAAACGGAAATAAATCAGACGGATAAAGGTGATAAACGCGCTTACCTTGATCAGCTCCGACCAGCGAAGGCATTTTACCGGCAGGAAATAATCCTGTCAGGGTCAGAAAGGCTAAAATAAACTCGGACATCGCGGCGGGAATTTGGGCCGTAGCTAAAAAATAAAAATAAAAAACCCGAAGCTGCCGCTGGCGAGGCTAACTGAACACTGAGTGACACTGAGGCGCGCGAGAGAGCCGGGCTCGAGCCTGACTGGAACTCTCTCCCTCTCACTCTCTCACACACACACACTCTCTCTCTCTCTCTCTCTCTCTCTCTCTCACTCTCTCTCTCTTTCACACACACACACACACTCTCTCTCTCTCTCTTGCTCACACACACACACACACACACACACACACACTCTCTCTCACACACACACGCTCTCTCTCTCTCATTCTCTCTCTCTCTCTCTCACACACACACACGCACTCAATTCAATTCAATTCAAAGAGCTTTATTAGCATGACCATAAACGTGTACAGTATTGCTAAAGCATTCATTCATTCTCTCTCTCACTCTCTCTCACACACACACACACACACACACACACTCTCTCTCTCTCACGCGCGCCTTCTGCCTTCTGTTTCGCGCCGCTGCAGTGCCGCCAGGTGCGTATATATAGGAGCGCGCGCACACTGAAGGAGTTCTAGAGCGGGAAAGTCTGTTATGAGGGAAATAGAGAAGGAACAAGATAGAAAGGAGCGCGAGAGTGCGTGTGTGTGTGTGTGTGTGTGTGTGCACACACGAGCAGAAAACCTAAAGCCTATCATACACTCTGTGTGTGTGTGTGTGTGTGTGTGTGTGTGATCATTACTCCCTCAGTCCTTCACTACAGTGTAGAATGTTCTAGAGTGTTCTGTGTAAAACTCTATACAGCGCAGCAGTAAGGGATTCAGGCAACACTACAAATTACCCCTTAGCTTTAAGCCATCCCAAATAAACATAATAAAAGCGATTTTTTTGTGTTAAATACACAGCTAGTGTTAATATAAATAAAAGGTGTTTAAACCAAGACACAACATTTATCCTCTCAGGAGTTTATCATGACAGGTACACTTTGCTGTATGCTGTGGTCCATCAGCCCATCAACATTATGGGTAATAGTGCACTATCCCAGGATTATCATCTGTCCACTGCAAATTCTGACAACACTACACCCTAAATAGTGCACTATGTAGTGAGTAGGGAACATAAGGAGACTGAAACTCAAGGGTCTATTTTCTTTCATTTGAAATTTGAATGCTTAACAACCATTTCAACTGTCATTAGCACCCAATATCTCACACATGCACACACACACACACACCCACACACATACACACACTTGCCTTTCTAACCTTGTGAGTACTGGAATAATAATACAACACAATGTTACTCGTAAATCTAACTTCAACTTCGGTGACCGAAAGGAAACCTTTTAACAGTTTCCTCACGGGGACCAGTCTAATGTCCCCACAAGTTCAGACATTCCTACCTTTGTGGGGAAAATTGAGGACACACACACACATACATAACCATTAATCAAACTACACACACATACACACCCTTATCAAACCCCATACATACATAAACCTACTCTCTCTCTCTCTCTCTCTCTCTCTCTCTCTCTCTCTCTCTCTCTCACACACACACCCCTATCTCATTAATCCCCACTTTCTTTCTTACACACACTCAGACATCTCATAAAAGAGTCTAGCTCTGTTATAAGAGAAAGTCATAAAAGAGTAATGAGGCTGTTATTATCATTTTAAGAAGTCTGAGGGGATGAGCTAAAAGCTTAATAGCTGAAACACTGAGCTTAGCTTCATGTCGGAATAGTCCTATTAGCATTTGCCTTGGCTAATCAGTGAAAAGTAAATTGTGCGAAAATCATCCACCATGATCTCCTAGAAGCGTCTTTGTTCTCCGTCATGATGAAAGCAACGAGTAACGAGTCGCAAACTCAGGGATTAAAATAGTTTTGCTCTTGGTCTTGCAGGGATATTCATGTACAGGAGCTGTAGTTAAGTATTTACACACATGAACACACAATACACACAATTGCCAGCTGCTAGCTTAATCCTAGTTGGATAACAAATCTATTTTGTATTTAAAACAAAAAAGATGCATTGTATTATATCATTTTGGCTAGAACCAACAAGGTTCTATAGAGTAAAAATGAAAATGGTTACATCATAACATTTCTATTTAGATAGATCTACAGCCTACTATGACATAAAACATGCTAATTAGCTAAGAACTAACAATGAAAAGTACCCTCAGGAATACGTAGAATACTAATTAACATGTTATATGTATGTACATGTTAGCACAAATCACAGAAAGTGGAAATGGCAATGTTGAATTTGGCCACATCGCTTCACCTATGTGACGTTTTTCTCCACTTTTACCCCCAAGCTGTGAAACGTGATATTTACAGAAGACCTATTATTCACGTTCCTGCAGCTAGCAGATGGCTAATGGTGAAAAATGTCAGTATGACCCGAATCAGCAACTCATTTTCTTCTGTTACTGCTGTGACAAACATTTAACTAATGTTTTTCTGCATCAACATGTCTCATTTCACCAGAGTGATGACTTTTAGGTATATAACAAAAAAATTATTTTAGGGAAAAAAACCAAAACAAAAACCCAGAAGTGTTAATGATTAGCATTTAACAATTACATGGAAGAAAGAACCTGTAAACAACATATCTTAGACATCTTATTAAATATTTATTATCGAACGACACACAGACACAGTGGCCGGAGAGGGTTATGGTAGCCTAAAGATGTGGAAATGTTAATAATTAGGGGTCAGAGGTGCTTAGTGAGCTATAGTAGTGCAATACACACACAAACACAAATAGAAGTAAAAAGTGTTCAGTTTAGGATATTTGTGTATAATTCTCAGCATGTGTTTTATTAACTCTATCTGATGAGATGCAGCCATGTCAGTTTAATATCAGTTTAAGATATTCTGTTTGACAGAACACTCAGTGATTATAAAAACATGACATAAATTATAGCTGTAAATGTAAATAAAATGAAGTGTCAGGGAGTAAGACTGCATGTCCATGGCTGAGGAAGAACCTCTTGAGGAACATTGAAGATTAGCTTTTACCTGGAACGCGTGGTAAGAAACATACAAACATATGAATAACTAGTATGAATGAGTATTTTGTATGCTGTTTAGTACAGTAGCATGCAGCTACAGAGCACATAATAAAAATAAATATGCATTTGAATAAATCCATTTAATCTAATTACGATAGAAAATGGCCTTGATGTCTATTAAAGGATTGTATGTCAAAGCTTTTAAGAAAGACTTAAAATTTCTAATAGTCAAGTTAAAAACTTGAAGCAAGAAAAGCATGTGATATCCTAGCATAGCTTTTATTCGATTTTATCTTGTGCATGCACTTATAGCCAAGGTCAAAGGCTAAATGTCATCCATGATGGTCAGTTTATTTTCTCACCCGCGATGAAGAAATTGGTAAATCTTTAGCAAGGGTTGTTTGAGATGTTGTTTTCAGCATAGCAGTCCCTTATGAACCTCTGAACCTTGGCTTTAACCTTTGACCCCACAATTCAGACAGTGTTCCTACATAAAAAGAGGCTAAAGAGGATTCCGTGCCTTCAGGATTTCATGCTCTAATCAGGACTTTAATGATCATTACATCTAATTTGCCTGTCAGTCTCCTGCTAAGACTACTGCCAGTCCCGTTCAACAGCAACATGAACACATGAGCAATGACATCACTTCCTGGCAGCATAATTATTCTCTTGGTTTATGAGATCTATTCATTCACCTTCAAGTGCTTTATACTGGTCAGGGTGATGGTGAGTACAGAGTTAGGCAGGAATACATCCTGGCTGAGATGCCAGTTCATCATATTACACCTTTACACCTAGAGAAGGAATTCCTTCAGGTACCCAGAGGTAGGAGGAAACTGGAGAACCCAGAGGAAACCCATACAGAGAGTAAGCTTAGCTCAGGATGGAACTGGGAACCCTGGGGCTGTGAGGAAACAGCACCACACACTCATTCTTAGATCTAATGCATACAGAATGAGAATTTTATCTTGAATCTGCACACAGGATACGTGACACCCTGCTAGATTATAAAGTAGAATCTTCTCCATGATTGGATTCTTTCCCCCATAAATACATTTATACACCCAAGCACTGAATTACATAAAATGGCTAAAACAGGAGCTTTGGAGAGTTGGCACTTTTTGGGCAACTTCACTGAGAAAAAAAGTAAAAGAGGGAATGAGGAGGGGATGTAGGATAAAAGACAACCAGTTAGGTTTGCTTTATTTAGTAAGGATAAGAGAGAGAGAGAGAGAGAGAGAAAGTGAAATTTCTCTCTAATGGCTCTCTACTGCCATCCACAGTTCCTCAACTCAAATATTCAACCTACACACACACACACACACACACACACACACACACACACTATTACACTATTGTACTTGAATTACCTTTAAATGGGTCATTTTATATAAATGTTAGTTTTATCATGGAGAAAGAAAATCATTTTAAAACTGTTCTTTATTCCTCTGTAACTGCTTTAAGAAGAGCGCTCACACACAGCTACATGTGTCACACACTGTGCTGTTTAACACACATCCATAGGCTGTCACTCTCTATTTTATTCTTTACTGAGACCTCCTAAGCTTAGTAAACAATCAATAGACAAACAATAATTAAATAGACATGTGCATGATGTTTTCTTAAAGGTCTTAAATGTCAAGCTCTTGGTGTAAAAGTGTAAACACGCAGAACACTGATAACAAGCTGTGTGTGTGTTTGTTTGTGCGTGTGTGTGTGTGTGTGTGTGTGTGTGTGTGTGTGTGTGCGTGAGATTTGGACATGAATACATCACCATGCAGGATATCAGAGTTTTTCCTCTGAAAGGTCACATGGCCACAAACACAAACAGTCTCACTGATGTGTGTGTGTGTGTGTGTCTGTGTGTAAGTCAATGTGTCAGAATGAGTCCAAATGCCACATCCATAATTGCTGGAAGAGTCCAGATGTGTGTTGTGAGTTTTGTGGGTTTGTGTACAGTGTATTTGTTGAGTGACGTGCGGTGTGGATCTGATTGAGATGTGTCCTTCGTATCGAGTGTAAACAGCGTCAGTGACTCTGAGGACATCAGGGACCAGCTGCATGCCTCACCTCCAATATTCCTCCTCAATTATTTACACTTTCTCTCTCTCTCGAGTCTGCAGACCTTTTGCACTGTGTGTGTGTGTGTGTGTGTGTGTGTGTGCGTGTCTCAAAGCTGAAAAAGTGCAGGAAGGAAAAACAGTTCCATAAAATATGAGCCAGAGGAGTAGAACTCCAGGGAGCGTGAGTGAGAGAATCCGTTCTTTTCCCTTTCCACTTTTCTTCAAAATTTTAAACAGTAAAATTGAACCCTGTTGTAGGCGGACTCACAGACAGAAGGCTGTCAATCAAGCGTGGTGGTGATGAGAGTATTAGGCCACACCCACCAGGATCAGTCTGGTCAGGTAGATCAGCTGATGTTTGAGCGTGTTGTTATATGTAAATTAGACAGTTTATAATCATTTACACCATGAACACACACACACACGCACACACAAACTCACTCAGTCATCACCTTGCTAATGTTGTCACCTTGCACTGCCTTCATGTAAAGGTGTGGGGTTTTCTTAGCTTTGATTTTGCTCAGGGACAGTAATACTTCTGATGTATCGCTGTAATGATGTAATGACTAAAGCATTATAAGCTAAAGATTATACACATCCAGTGAAGTGAAGACTCAGTCTGAAGAAAAGCTGACTGAAGAACAGCTCCAGCTGGCTCATTTTGAATGCACTGTATGAAACGTCTCTGTAGAAGCACAGTATTAAAGAAAAGACATAAGACTAAAGTCCTTCAGTTCCTCACACAAACTGTTCACTGATCCATCCATCCGTTATCTATAAAGCTTATCTGTCAGAGTCCTGGGGAAGCTGGAGCCAATCCCAGGTGAGTTCAGGTGAGAGGCAGGGTTACACCCTGGGCAGGTCACTAATCTATCACAGGGCAACACAGAAACAAACAACCATTCACACTCACACCTATGAGCAATTTAGAGCATACAGTTGTCCCAATCTGCACTGTGAGAGGACTGTGAGAGGAAACCAGAACACCCTAAGGAAACCCACACAGGCACAGGGAGAGACTCCACATAGAAAGGGCCCAGTCAGCTGCAAGGTTTAAACCCTCAATCTTCTTGCTACGAGGTGACGGAGCAAACCACTCAACCACTGTGCTGCCCAGTGATACACATCTCTATTTATTAGTTATTTCTTTCTATTCTCTCTCTCTCTCTCTGTCTCTCACACACACACTTTGCCAATTTGCACTCAGCCAAGGGCCATGCTGAGTCTTATGCTGAATGCAAAGTCAATACAGCTGCTGCAGGAGTTCTTACACACTTATTGGCCTGCCTCTGTGTGTGTGTGTGTGTGTGTGTGTGTGTGTGTGTGTGTGCGCTTCATCAAGGTGATGATGATGATCATCATCATCAAATGATCAAATGATGATCAGCTCACTAAAGCTGTATCACGTGCAGTCATATCAGCGTTAGAAGCCGGTTATTACAGTGCTCAGTCTCAGTTCAAATTAACGTTTTATTTCACAGTGAAGTGAGAGTCACTGCTGTTCATTCTTCTGCTGGTTATTATTAGTTACTGTTGATGAGATGTCCTCTGTGTTAAATTTGTTAAATAATGTTGTGAGAATGTAGAGTCAAGCGTATATAAATAGTCCTGTAGTGGTTCTCATTTAAAAGCAAATCAGACGCAATGCAAAAGTGATGGATAACTGGTATAAACTGGAATAAAATTAGATACAAAGCCAATTTAATAATAATTCTCTCTATTGAGGCAGGTGTCTTCATTACACAGTGC
Organism: Parauchenoglanis ngamensis; assembly: GCA_030014255.1. Classification (NCBI taxonomy): domain Eukaryota; kingdom Metazoa; phylum Chordata; class Actinopteri; order Siluriformes; family Auchenoglanididae; genus Parauchenoglanis; species Parauchenoglanis ngamensis. The sequence continues at coordinate 33,577,422 of JAQMYM010000023.1, forward strand.
AGCAGCGTCATCTGGTGGCTTTACAAAGTAATATAATATAGTTTCTTACCAAAAAAATCTGAGGTTAAAGTACAGAAACTTTGAACTGCATGCTGTTAAAAAAATTCTGTTGTTGTGACTTAATATATCGTTATTTGAAAATGTGTCATTATGTTTTCTTAGTATCTCATTATTTTGACTAAATATCTTATATCAACCTAATAACTTTATTTCAGCATACTAACCCACTTATGTAGACTTACTAAGTGTTTATTTTGACTTAATGACTTGTTTTTAAAAAGATATTATCTCATTATTTAAACAATGGCAACCGGATATCTCTCGATCATGCTTTGTGGGCTGAGGTTCTGAGACACAGGGTGTTTGTTGTAGTGAGAAAATCCCTTGTTAAAAAGATCATGAAGTTTTGAAGTTTTGAAGTTTTGCTTACCTGGCTAAAAAGTTAGTTAAAGTTAAAGTTAAAGTTAAAGTTAGTGGCACATCCTTGCAGGGAAAACATATTGCCTAAGATAATCTCTATATAATAAACATCCTAGAGTCCAGATTCAGTACCTTCTCTTCTCTCTCTATCTTGATAAACCCCCGAGTGTCAATTTCAAACACTGTCCAAAAATTCCTTCACTGCAACAGGTGATGAAAACAGCTTTCTTGTTCTTTTTTTGTGTTTTTGTTTATGTACAGCTAGCACTTTCAAAGCTTACTTACTCTGATGGCAGGTGTTACATGCTGTTTATTTTTCCTGTAACTGCTACGGATGAGTTCACTTTAGTTTGTCACGTTGGACATCAATGGGAAAAGGCACATTGTTAAACAGAAAAAAATATTGACTGCTTTTCTTTTTAAAAAGGAGGGTACAGCTTTAGCTATGCTCCAGAAAATGCACTTAACGGACACTGAACACATGAAGCTGAAGAGAGATTGGTTGGGGCAGGTTTATTTTTCTTTCTTTCATTCTCATTAAAGGGGAACAGTGATCCTGGTACACAAATGTATTCCATTTACTTTAGAGCAACAGGTTAATGATCAGGAAGGTAGACATGTCCTTATTTCGAAGCCATATTACAACTCTCAGTGTTTATGCTCCCAATGAAAATTCCTAACATTATAACTGATGACATTTCATCGTTTAACCAGTATTGCAGGGGATTAGGGGTCTTGGCAGGTGACTTTAACTGTATTCTCTTTCAAAAGCTGGACAAGTCCTCATCTTCTGTGGGTATATGGAGGGAGCAGAATCCCATGGCTAAAGTTTATACATTTTACTCAAATTGGCAGAGTTCCTGTTCATGATTGGATTATATTTTTGTGCCTAAAGGTTACCTAAATAATATTGTAGCTTGTCAATTTGGCTCCATTGTTTCATCTGACCATTCACCTGTTCAAATATGAGTCACCTTCAGCATCACAATACAACACAGTAAGTTTCGGAGATTCAATGTTTCCCTCCTTGTAAATTCTGTTTTTTGTAGTCGGGGCGGAAATTTTGGCCTGAACTTCAGCCATTGCTGTTGCCAGTATTTCAGAAATTGCTGGACCATGGCACATTGCCCAAAACTTGGAAAACTTTGGCTATTTGTTTGCTTTTGAAAAAGAATAAGAACACAGAGAACTACTCATCATTTAGACATATACTGTAAATCTATCTGACCGTAAAATACTGACAAAGGTTTTTGCTCACAGGCTAGAATCTGTGCCGCTGAAAATCATTAAACCCGACCTGACGGGGATCATTAAAGCTAGATATAATTCAGATAATTCCCCTCATTTGCTGAATATCACTAATACTTGTAGGAGGAGCTGGGAGTCTAAAATTCTGATCTCTCTTGATGCTGAAAAGGCTTTGGATAGAGTGGAGTGGGGTTTTCTTTTTGCTGTTCTGGACAAACTTAACATGCATTTTATTAGTTTAGTTAAATTGATGTATTCCAACCCCCAAGCTGTGGTGACCAGGAAACGGTCTTATGTCTGACAGATTTCAAATCGGCAGCGGTACAAGACAAAGTTGTCCCGTCTCCACTCTTGTTTGCTTTGGCCATAGAACCGCTTGCTGATAAAATCTCTTTATATGCTGATGTTCTTCTATATTTCAAAAGACCAGAGCAGGCAATTCCCACAGTATTTCAGTGCATCTGACAATATAGTAGTGTCGCTGGTTATAAAATTAACCTAATGAAATTGCAGGCATTACCTATGAATATTTCCTCCCATATACAGATTAGGTCTTTATCACCTGTTCACATAGTGGAGGGCTTTAAATATTTGGGCATCTTTATTACTGCCGATCTAGATGACCTGGTTAATACAAATTACACTCCCTTGTTAAAAAAATAAAATGGGTCTTTCTTGCCTTGTGCCCTCTTCCAATCTCCTTTTTTGGGGGAATAAACATAATCAGAATGAATGTCCTCATCTGTGTCAGGTAAGAAGCAGGAAGCTTGGATGAATTTGCAGGGGTTTATTGAAAATTGGGAACCACAGACAGACACTGTGCATACATAAAGCCAAAAACACAGTCCAAAAAAGAGGCAAAGTCCAAAAAAGACACTTATATAACAGTTAGCTCCAAAGCAAAGTCAAAACAGGCAATGGGTCAAAACACAGGCAAACAGGAATATCTGAGACTAGGCACAAATCAAGATCAAAATACAGACTGAGATATAAAACCGAAATAATCAGAATGACAGAGAGGCTTGGCTACGCAGTGTGAAACCAACAGCACTTTGCAAAGTGGGAATGACAACCAGGGTGTTAAATAGATGCAGACACAAAACTCAAAACAGCTGACATCAACTAGTATACTGGGAGCCTGATAGTGGAAGCATCGAGAAGACGTGGCAAATGCAGTCTTCAGTGGCCATATCTGTAGGCCGCTGAGACTGCTGGGAAACAGAGTCCATGCTGCATTGCGAATGCTGGGACAGAGGCGGATGCGATGTGACAGCCTGGGTTATCTTTTTTAGTCCCTCCCCTGTTACCTTTCTACATCCTTTTTTAAAGAACTAAATTCTATTCTACACTGTAAAAAAATTTTTTTTTCTGCTGTTACGTGCTTGTAGACTGCACGTGTGGTTGATTGTTTGTTTCGAGTGATTCGTGGAGAATGACGATTGGCTGCAGCACGGGCGAATCAGATGTCGGATGGGGCGGTGCCTCCGCTATATCAACATGTCGGAGAGACAAGACGAACGGA
>JAQMYM010000023.1:33586211-33609308 GCA_030014255.1 Parauchenoglanis ngamensis
ATTTCTTAAAAAGTATAAGAGGTAACTTAAACATTTTAATGGAATGATATCAAAAACATGTTATTTGAGGAATACCTGGAATATGAAAAGATAACAACTTTTCATTACAAAGATATTGCAAGAAAGTGACCTCTCCGGGTCATTTTTGACCCACTTGTGCATCCTAGGTAAGTTCAAATTCATAACTTCAACTGTACAAAGAAATAAGTCACACACTTACATCTTCAGTTGTTATGGTTTCACCAAACAGTGGCAAAAAAGCTTGGGTGACTGCAAGCCTTAAATCCTCAGTTTTCTTCGGGATTTTCGTCCCTGAGAAAAGAAAAACAGCATGTAAACATATGAAATGTTTTAAAATGACTTTTAGTAAGGTTTAAATGTTTTTAATATTTTAAAGTTACGTTTTATACCTTTTTTCCATGTGGCTTGTCTCTCCTCTCTTTTGGAAGAGGACTAGGCCCCTGTAAGGGAAATATAAGTTTTTGAATTTTTACTATTTATTATTTATTTGCTAATTTTTATTTTTTTTTTAAAGTTCAGGCTTACCATATCATTATCCTCATCACAATTGCTAATATTGTCTGTAAAGTCATCATCAACGTCGGAGGCTGCTGGCTATTCACTCTCACCCTTGCCTGGTGTACCTTCTTGTTTGTCTGCCTGCTCGTTCTCCCCTTAGGTGATGTTTTGATCAAGAAACCAAGGAGGTGGTTCTTCACCCAGATACATTAATGGCTCTTCTTCGTCATCCTCTTCAGACGTGTATACAAAATGTAACGCCTTTCTCTTCTTACTTTTCCTTTCTATTGTGTCTCCTGTCTCTGCTGTCATACTCTTGACAGGAGTCTTGCTCAGACCAAGGGCACACTCTAGTGCATGTCCAGCATCATGCGTCTCCTAAACATTAGTCTCCGCAACATAAAAGTTGCTTGCTGCCTCTTCGGTGTGACACATCAAATTTGCCACACGCTTTCTCTTGTCTTTTGAAATCGGTCTTTCAATCTGTAAACAGAAGTGGCAATTTCTTGGTAATTTTAACACATTTGCATTTTAAAACATGCTAATGGATAACTTGCTAATGGATGTGACTGTTGTAATTTACATGGGTTGCAACAGAAGATCTGATGTCATTCACTGTGATGTGGTCTCCTATGTTGCACATGTGGCAGATGTCTGTCACCAGGGCACTCAGTTTGGAAAAAATACATCCAGTCTTGGAAAAGAAAAAATATTCAGTGTGAGAGCCATACCAGGACAGTTCAGACCTGAGGTTACAAAATCTCCTTGTATTAGAACCACTTGTACTCCTTCTCGGTCAGGGCTATCTTCGCCCCTCCGAAACTAGCAGCAGTCTTGTGTTCTTTGACCTAAAACAGTGAGAATAGATTTTACTGTAATTTTTATCAACTATTATATGTTCATTTGTATTTACATTTTTTCTAAAGAAATACATCCATTCTGTCTATAATTGTACATAAAATAATGACTTTACATTTATCATGTATTTCCCCTCATGTTGCTCTGCTGTCTGGAATTCTTCAACAGTCATATTTTTCACAACAGAAGTTCTGTGGCCACTAATAGCATATACTGTAAATATGTTGTCAAGCAACCAGTGGCCATTTTTATGTTTTCGTCATCACATGGGCTTTCAAAAAGATCCTCTGAAAAATGGATGTTTACTATAGGTCATAACTTACCTATGACATCAAGAATCTTTTGTTTGAGTTTGCAAACTAATGCTTGCAGAGCTTGTTTTGACAGGACTTTTTGGCTCTTTCATGCTTTCAACTCCTGTCTGTCCGTTGTGACTTCTGAGGCCAAGGACTTCAGCTGTGCTTTGGTGAGTCTGTGAATGGCTTGTATACGTTTACACCCAAGACGCAGGCTCATAATCAAGTAAATACTGCAGAAGTTTAGCAGTGTCCATGAGATAATGCCTGGAGGTTGTAACTTGGTACTTCTCTGTTAGTGCCCTAAACAAGGCAAAGATCTGTTGGGAGTTATCTAGAAACTTCAGGTTTCCTGATGGTTTAGGACATTCACCAGACATCAATTTAAAAAAATTCTTCACATGGGACACCTCTTGTTTGGCATTGTCTACACACTTGGGAGTGGATTTGAAGCCAATTAGTTTAGTTTTGTACTCCACCAATAAATCATCTATAAAAACAGAGCAAATGACAGCAAAAAACACACAAATAATATTTAATAAGTAAATCATGTCATTTAATTACATAAACATATGCTCACTAAACACTTCAATGTGAGTGTTCCTATAAAAGTGGATGGCAAGTGTTTACATACCTGCAGATGTCTTCTTACGTGATGTACAGCTATGTTCTCTAGGCTGTTCAGATTGAGAATCTTTGCCGGAGAGTTTCATCAACTGACTCTGAAGATCATTCAGCATATATTTAATTTCATCGGGTTTTTTTTCTTCCTTTTTTTGTTTATTTTGTTTATGTATTTCTTTCCATTTCTGTTTTGCTGCTTTTATCTTTGCATCCCTTACTAGTTGTCTCAGGGATGCCCCTATAATCTTGTGCATAATAGACAGGTGTCTATTCACTCTAATAAGGTGTGTGGCTCGGCAAGTAGCTATCGGGCAGGTCACAGGCCCAGCATAGCGACCAGACTTCCTTGAATTTAATAGTCGTCTCTCTTTGGAGCAAGTAATCTTATGAAATATGACCAGGTGCTGGTTTACGTTCCAGTAGATTACCTTACACAGTGGGCAGGCTGCCTGTTTACTTATCATAATCTAAAACAACACAGGAATGATAACAGAATTTGCAATAAACATAATTTGCATGATCACAATATAACATACTAATGGCTAAAGAAATAATGGCAAACTGTTACCAATAACAGCTGGTAGCAAATGTGCTAACAGATAACAAGCTAATGTGTAATGAATAATGTGAACATGCTAACTAAAGACATGCCAATGTATAACATTATAAGAGCTAAAATTCTAATAAGTAATGAGCAAAGCGATTAAAAAAAGATAAATACACTTTAAATAAGAATTGTATCATTCTTCTGTCTGAAAGAAGCAACGGTAACCTGATGACTATATGAATTACTAAATTCTTATTTTGAATAAAATAAGAATTACAAAATATTTATGTATAACTTGCTATTGACTAAGCTAAACATGCTAGTTGATGTTGCTAACCTCCTAGCAGTTAGAACAGCTAGCAGAATTACTTAAAAGTGATAGAGAGAAAGAAATATACTCACTTTAAACAAAAATCCTGTGATTACTGTCTGGAAAAAAGTTTAGCACACACTAGGTAGCAACAAAACAAGAAGGAAATTAGCATGAGAAAATTTCACATATTTTCAGTCACATGTTTATTCATTATACATATTTCTTAGGTAATTCAAAATTAAAGTAATGTATCTCTTATTACAAATTTTAATAAAATAAAAATAGCTTGTAATTGTAAAATACACATATACTATAATTGTATACATATATATATAATTCTAATTATCATTTTTTTATTTTTAACATGAATACCATAATTTTTATTATATTACAAATAAGAATGATGTTATATTTATGTAAAAATGAAAACACAAATGACTAAACCTTTTCTGATCACATGATTACTCAATAATTCTGGTGATTCATTTGTATGAATTACGTAATTATTATTTTTAGTAAAATATGAATTAGGTAATTCCCATTTCTAAATGCGGAAATCTTATTTTTGCCATTGTATAAGAATTATCTTATTATGCAATATAAGAATTACATAATCCTTCATTTTTACTAGGTGGTAATTAAGTAATTCTTATCTTTATAGAAGAATTACATATTTCATACTTAGAAGGAATGGAATTCTTATGTATTGACCACCTTTAATATAGGAATTACATAATCCTTTATTTTTGCTAGGTGGCAATTACATAATTCTTCTGGAGGACGCCACTTTAAATAAGAATTACATAATTCCCATTTGAAAATTCGGAATTCTTATATGGGCCATTGTCAGACTTTGAATATACAGTATCTCTCTCATCATGCTTAGCTATAGTCACGTGACATTGACTCACCATGCTTTACTATAGTCACTTAAATATAAGAATTACATAATCCTTCATTTTTACTAGTTGGGAATTACGTAATTCCTCTGGAGGACGCCACTTTAAATAAGAATTACGTAATTCCCACTGTAAAATCCGGCATTCTTATATGGACCATTATCGGACTTGGAATATATCTCTCTCATCATGCTTAGTATAGTCACGTGACATAGACTCTCATCATGCTTTACTATAGTCACTTAAATATAAGAATTACATAATACTTCATTATTACTAGGTGGTAATTACGTAATTCTTGTTTTTATTAACATCAAAGCATTTTCATTAAATTGGTACATATTAACATATACATTTAATTATAATAATAATAATTTTATTAATTGCTTTTAATTAAACATGACAGAATTATTATATTATTACAATAAGAATTACATCATATTTCTGTAAAGGAAAAAATAAGACTTTTTTGCGGGAATATTTAAAAGAAAAGAGCGGGAAAATGAGAGAAGCCGATTGGTTGACATTTTTGGCGGTTGATATTTAAATGTAAAGAGCCAACCTAAAGGCCTACACAGGATTTAATTGTTTTTTCCCTAATTACACATGCAAATAAATCACCTAGAGCTTTGAGACTTCACATATAGATACTGTGGAATATGTAGATGACATAATCTGAAGCAGCTGAATGTAACTTTATCCCTTGATTTTATATGAATATTTTAATTAATTAAGGTCGCCAATAGAATGAATGGCAAGAGTAGACCGAAAAGGACAAAATTTAGGCTTCCTTAAACTAGCAAACAAAGCACCTAGAGATTTGAAACATCACATCTGGGTACTGTCAGTTATGTAGATGTCATGGCCTGAAGGACATGAATGTAACTTCATCCCTTGATTTTATATGAATATTTTAATCCATTAAGGTCGCCAATAGTAATGAATGGAAGACATGAGGCCTACACAGAATTTCAAGATGTTTCCCTTCCTATACAAAGTACCAGGGCACCTAGAGCTTTTAAATTTGATATTTCAAAACTGTAACACATGACAGATAACATGACCTGAGGCACATGAGTGTAACTATCATGTTTGAATTTATATAATTATTTCTAATTAATTATCATACCACTCCTGTAAGAGTTTGCAAACACCTCAATGAAAAGGTCATGAGCAGCCAAAGGTGCAATGCTTGTTCACCAAAATAGGCTCACCTCTTCCCATCATGGCCTAGTTCATGTGTGATAAATATGGGGCCTCCAGGAGCAACGGTTCTGGCAAGGGCCCCCAAATATAATTAGATTTTTCCAGGCTTATTGGGCCTAAAATGTCCCACGAGGGCCATAAATTTCCCAAAAAACGTAGAAATCGGACTGCCGCATAAGGTCACGGAATAGATCGCGTCTGCCAAATATGGGGCTTCCAGGACTCACGGTTTCTGGAAGGGGCCCCAAAATGTCATTGCATCCCTTTGAGGTCTTCGGGCTTAAAATAACTTAAAATACCTAATGAAAGGGTCACTAACTGTTAACAGTGTGGTGTATGTCCACCAAAATCATATCGCCTCATCACATCATGGCCTTGTTCGTGTGTCCTAAATAAGGGGCCTCCAAGAACAAAGGTTCTGGCAAGGGCTCCCAGAATTTATTGGATTTCTTCAGGCTTTTTGGGCCTAAGGTGTCTTCACGAGAAGTCTAAAGGGTCATAAATTGCCAACGGTGTGCCATACAGCCACCAAAATTGTACGACCTTATGGACAGCTTCCTGTCTGCCTAGTTTGGGGCCCCCAGGAGACACAGTTCTTTCAAGGGCACCCAAAATTAACTCGATTTCTTCCATTTCTTTGGGCCTAAAATGTCTTAAAGAAAGGTTCATAACGTGCCAAGGGTGTGGTGAGCGTCCGTCAAAATCGGAATGCTGTATGAGCTCATGGAATAGGTCGCGTCTGCCAAATATGGGGCTTCCGGGACCCACTGTTGCTGGAAGGGGCCCCAAAATACCATTGCATCCCTTCTAGGTCTTCAGGCTTAAAATAACTTAATGAAAGGGTCACAAATTGTCAACGGAGATGCATATGTCCACCCAAATTGGCTCTCCTCATCACATCATGGCCTTGTTCATGTGTGCTAAATACGGGGCCCCCAGGATCAACGGTTCTGGCAAGAACCCCCAAGATCTTTTCAATTTTTTCAGGCTTTTTGAGCCTAAGGTGTCTTCATGAGAAGTCTAAAGGGTCAAAAATTGTCAACAGTTTAATGAACATCTACCAAAATGTCCAAAGTGTATGGCCTTATAGACCACTTCATGTGTCCCCCAAGTTTAGGTCCCCCAGGAGACAAGGTTCTGCCAAGGGCTCTCAAAATGTACTAGATTTCTTCCATTTTTCTGGCCCAAAATGTGTTGAAGAAAGGCTCATAAGGTGCCAAGGGTGTGATGTGTCTGTCAAAACCGGCCTGCCACATGAGGTCATGGACTCGGTCCCGTCTGCCAAATCTGGGGGTTATTTTTTTTTATATACTCATCATATTTAATAATTACATAATTCCTCATTTGTTTCAATCCAAAAATGAATAATAATGACACAAATTCACAGTAATAATAACAATAATAATGATAAACATTATATATAATATATATATATAATATAATATATATAGTAATTATAATATCAAAAATAACAATAATAACCATCATGCAACGCCATTGTCACTTTTCTAAATTTCTCAGTTCCTATAAGAACTACGTAATATGTCTGGGCAATTATGAATAACATTTAATGACTATTATTAAAGTTCACTTGAGACTTAGACCATAGACCATTCAAACAGTCGAATTTTAATTTCAAGAACTCAAGTATGCCCCCTAGACCAACCAATTGAAAGAATGCGGAATTCTAATGAGGAGGAAATCTGTAATTCATGTAGTCTATAAGCAATGCGAATTCTTCCTAAATGAATGGGAAAATCCCATTGAAATGACCTTTTGTGAATCTGCTAGTTCCTCACAACCCTATCCCCATGAAAAATGGAAGAAAATGCATGCCTATGGTGAAATTCATAAGAATTAGGTAATTCTACAATAGGTTTTCCGCCATGACCCTAACCAATAACCCACTGAGCCCTAAGACACTAACCCCTAACACAGTGAGCCCTAACACACTGAGCCCTAGCAAGCTAACCCGTAAGACAGTGAACCCTAACATGCTTACCCTAACACACTGAGCCCTAACACTCTAAACCCTAACACAATGAGCCCTAAAAGACTAATCCCTAACAAACTGAGCCCTAATACACTAACTCCGAACACAATGAGCCCTAAAACACTAATCCCTAACACACTGAGCCCTAACACTCCAATCCCTAACATACTAATCCCTAACACATTGAGCTCTAACACACTGAGCCCTAACAAACTAACCCTTAAGACAGTGAACCCTAAGACACTTACCCTTAACACACTGAGTCCTAACACACTAATCCCTAACACACTAACCCCTAATACACTGAGTCCTAACACGCTAATCCCTAACACCATTAGCCCTAACAAACTAATCCCTAATACACCGAAGCCTAACACATCGAGCCATAACACACTAGCCCCTAACACACTGTGCCCTAACAAAGTAACTCCTAAGACAATGAACCCTTGCACACTTTTCCTTAACACACTGAGCTCTAACACACTGAGACCTAACACGCTGAGCCGTAACACACTAATCCCTAAAACATTAACCTCTAATACACTGAGCCCTAACACACAGAAACCTAACACAGTAATCTCTAACACACTAACCCCTAACACACTGAGCCCCACACACTAATGCCTAACACACTGACTTCTAACAAACTAATCCCTAATACACTGAACCCTAACACATTAACCCCTAACACACTGAGCCCTAGCACACTGAGCCCTAAGACACTAATCACTAATACACTAACCTCTAACACACTAACCAGTGGCACAATAATTCCTAACACATTAACCGCAACATGCTAACCAATAACATTGTGACTACTAACACACTAATCCTCAACATACTACCTCTGAACATGCAAAGTGCACAGGAGAACCTGGCTGCCCAGAGAACAGAGACTGTGCTTACAGTACAAGTGGCGAGGATGATACAGAGCTGCACGTCCTCCACTGTCAAAACTATCACCACAAAAGAAACACCTTGACTGAAAACAAATCACACAGAACATACCTAAATTCAGAGAATTAACGGAAGTGAAATTAGAAAGCATCTCATGACAAGGACACGCTGCAGCCTTCACTGCTAAGTGTGTGAGAGAATGTGAGAGCCTGAGGGACAGTGAGACACAGTGAGAGTGTCCAGCACACACCCTGAACATCAGCTCTGTTTAACATGCACAACTACTCACCTGTCTGCATTAATAAAGAGATATGTGTCACCTGTAAATGTACTTTATAAATGTAAATGTATATTTGTTTTGGCAGAGGGAGACAGAGAGAGAATCAGAGAGAGTGACACGGAGAGAGAGGGAGACTAGGAGAAATAGGAGAAATGAAAGAGACACAAAGAAAAATAAATAAATAAAAATAAAAACGGAAAGTGAGGGAAAATAATAGTGACAGAGAGGAAGGGAGAGAGACAGAGCATGTGAAAGAGATAATAATAGACTCACTTTATTGAAGGGTTTATTTCCATCCAGTGGATTTAAAACACAGCCGGTCCAGGAGTCTACCATGTTCCTGTGCTGAGTGTAAACACTACACATCGGCTGTGTTTCATTCAGGATCAGCGGAGTTAGACTCATCACACATCTGTCTCTCATTTCATAGCTTTTTAATTGAAAATCAGCCTTTCCAGGTGTCATATCACCTTACATCATCACGCTACACATGTGACCCTTGTTTACTCACCCTCACTCACTGGACTTTCAGCCTGCTTATGCTGGAACATGTGTCAGGGTTTTGGAGTGTAAATTTAAATTTGCGCTCAGAGTGAAACATAAAGGAAATGTGCTAATGGACAGAAAAGAGTTCCTTAAAGCTCACACTGTTACATTTGTCCATAATAATGAGTTGAGTTAATGAGGGACAGATAGACTTCAGGCAGGAACACACTATCTCAGTGCAGTACTGCGGTGCCTACGTGCTGATAGACAGCCTCCTCATATACATATTCATCAGATAAGCTCACGTTCCAATAAGCATTCCCTCTGTTTTATGAGTTTATCCCCGCTGAGAGAGTGAGTGTGTGTGTGTGTGTGTGTGTGCATGTGTGAGATCCGGCTCAGCTCCTCTCACCACACCACCTGCCAATCCCCTTAATTAATCTACATGCTCATTTACATAAATCTGCATAATGACCTGAAAAGGAAGGATCACATCTGCATATGTGCTCGTCTTATCACAGCGAGATCCAACTGCAGCCAAAATACCACCTCATTACTAAGAGAAACACCTCAGTGCCCCAACACACACACACATTCACGCACACACTCACACACACTCTCTCTCACACACACAGGGTCACAAAAGGGAGGTTGAATATCCACTACATTTTATTATAAACTATGAAATCTTCATTTTAAATCTCATTCTTTGTTTATGTTTGGGTTTTTTTTCTCTTTGTTTCCATCTCATTTTTTCCATTTTATTTATTCCCTTCTTATTTTCTTGCTTGTTTCTTTCTTTTACTTCTTCCTTTCTTTTCTTCATTCTTAATTTCGTCTTGCTCTCTCCAAATTACTTGAATCATGAACACTAATCATTTTCAGTTAAACTTTTCAGAAGTTTTTAAAGACATCTTTTTAATAAATCTTATTACGTGTAACCTGTCGTTTTTTTCTCTTTAATCCCTCCATCAGCTCTTTTAGCGTGGTTGCCATCTGCAGCTTTTGCATCAGGAAATTCATACTGGGTTTGTTATTTTTGTTTCTGTGGTTCTGGCTGAGTCATGCTGTACAGCAGGAACACCACCCAGCTCTTTATCAACAAGAAAAAGCTCCTCTCTCCAAACACACTGTACTTTCTGATGAAATATCAGTGAGCTGAGTACAGCAGTGAGCAGATCACATGCAGTGAGGATGAAATGTGGCTTCCAATCATTCAGCAGCTTCACTTTAAACAGGGAGAGTGTGATAGTGTACACAGCAGTGGACCTTGTGTTGGAGTTCTGAAGTTTCAGTAACTGTACTCAGATGTGGTGTTGTGTTTGAGTGAGACAGTAATCAGTAAGGGATGGGTAACTGCTGTGAGATCCTGAGGAGAACTTCTATCTGAATAGTGTAGATGAAAGCCATGGAGCTGCAGGTGAAGCCTCATAAGGTTTAATGTGAGTAATAAGACTGCCTTAGTACTCACATTTACACCCATTTACACTGACAGGAGATGTCTCCTAACACACACACACAGCATTGTTCAGAACTTTTAATGGTTTGTGTGTGTGTATCTCCTGTAGATCACAGATGGGATATTCAGTATCATCAGTGCTGCTGTGACTCTGAGCTTCATTAACCTCTTATTATGCATCATAGCACTCAGATTCAATAATTTTACCTGCACCGGGGTTTATTGTTTTCATGAGCAGTTTTTCATCAACATTTTTGTCAACATGATGAACAATTTGAAATAAAGATTGTCTCAACCCTGCTTATCAAAAATGAACACAGATCAATATGTACAGTAGCTAGCAAATAGGAAGGAGTGTGAGGTAATGCAGCCAGATGGGCGGGGCAGTTGGGTTTCATGAGCTTCTTCTGCTCTATTTCTTTGCTTCCACTCTTGAGCCTCTGTGTGAATTCTGCAAACACTTTACAGAAAAGTAATAATAATCATTTCAGACAGATCTGTCTGAAGCTGTCAGGAAGCTTTAGTGAGAGGAAGGATGTGACAGTTACAGTGACTTTACAAAGCTTTTAATTTGGCAGAGATGCTCTTCAGACTGATTTCCTCTATGGTTTCCAGCAGGTGAAGACTGTAACAGAAGCAACAGAGACGTGTTAAAGACGTTTTAAAGAAGCCGAGCAAAGGATGATAATGTAATGTAATGTAAAAAAAAGAAGCAGCATTGCTGTAGAGAATATACTGTAGACACAGCACCAGGCAAAAGTTTGGACATGCCTTCTAAGTGAATGGTTTTCTTTATTTTTATTACTTAAAAGTCACTTCATATCTTAAAGTAATGTTGTTCTGTCATTTTGCTTTACTTAGTTGAGCGGTTCTTGACATAATATACATTAATCCAGTAGTGGAATAGAGAGCTATTTACTGTACACCAACACTACCTCCACACAACACCACTGATGATCTCACACACATTCAGAAGGCAAGAAATTCCACTAATAAAGGTTAGATGAGGCTCAGCTGTTAATGAAAAGCGTTCCAGGTGACGACCTCATGAAGCTGGGGAAGATAATGCTGATAGTGTGCAAAGCTTCATCAAAGTAAATGCTGCCTACTGTGAGGAATCTAAAATATCAAACAGATTTAGTTTTTTTTAACACTTTGTTTATAACATAATTCCACATGTGTTCCCTTTGTGTTATTTCAGAGTTTTGATGTCTTCAGTATTATTCTACAATGCAGAAAATAGTCAAAACAATTTAAAAATTTAAAATTTTTTAAATTAAAATTTTTATTTTATAGTCAAAATAATGAATGAGTAGGGGTGTACAAATTTTTGACTGGTACTGTACCACACACACACACACACACATACACACACAGCCCTCAGGTCTGTTGACTGGAGAAGTCTGACACACCTCATTTGAACCCTGAGGCTATTTAAGAAACTCTCGACTGCTGAATGACTCACATTTAAAATCCTGCAGCATCACCAGAGCTCAGGAGGACAGACAGACAGACAGGCACACACACACACCCACACACACACCCCTTCAGATGCTGGTGACTCAGGACACACAGGTGAGTCCCTCAGAACACCTCGTCGTCTCATCGCTCCTCAGGTGAGTGTCTGAGTCTTTCACTGATTCTCTAAAGTTCTAAAGTTCTGCTTCATCACTTACACATTTAAAAAGTTCCTCAAACATTCTAGATAAAGATTCTTGACCTCTGAAAGTGAAGCTCCCTGAGTGGGTCTACTCAGAACCTTTAAAGGTTTGTCCAATGAAATTAACCCTTTCTGCAGAAGAATTACATGCACAAGCTGATGATTTTTTTTAAAGTTCTACACACAGACTTCTGATTGGTCTAACTCTAGATCAAAACCCAAATTTTACAATTCATGAATGAATTCAGCTAAACTTTCAACTGTTATTTTTTTATATTATTAAGAAATATTATGATATTATTGAATTCATTTAACTTTGTTTTCATTTAATAATAAGTCTTGAACATAATGGAAATGGAAGAAAAAAAAGAAAGAAAAATGTTTAACGTATTTTTGACAAGGATTTACTCAGAGATGTGTTCTGATAATAATATTCTAATAATAGTTAATAATAGCTTTTTAAATAGTAATTTATTTTGCTTTGTGTTGCTATTTGTTTCTTTGTTTGTTTTATGCATTAGTGTTGTGGTTTTATTTTATATTCTTTATTTTATTTTTTGTATAATTTTATTTGATGTGCAGCAGTTTGGTCAGAATGACCAAATAAATAAATAAATCTTAATAATAATAATAATAATAATAATAATAATAATAATAATAATAATCATAATAATAATCTCTAGCATTAGATGCATTTAATTTTTTTACTTAGTTTAATTTATATAAAATGTTTTTTGTGTTTTAGTTGTTCTTTGCTGATTTTGGTTTATTTTTATTTGGTGAAATTCTAGTAACTGTAATACCTGGGGTTATGTTCATGTAGATTGTCTCATCTGGTTGTTCAGGTTGTGGAAATTTACAACAGCAGGAGTGTTAGAGTGTGTCTATAAAAGGATCACATTTCTTTTTCAGGTTCATCGCTTGTGTTTGTTCAGTCCCTCAGCGCTGAAGAGTCCTTAACCACGATCAGGAGAAATAAAAACACAACTTCCTGCAGGACGAGTCACGCTCCAGTAAGTGCTGACTTTAATCTGCTGAGGCAGCATGACTGATCAAAGAGAACAGCATCAGAAGGAAAAATATTTTTAAAATATCCCACACACACACACACACACACACACAAACACACACACAGACACACACACGCACAAATACACACACAGAGAGAAAACAGACTTCCTTATCAGATAGTGTAATAACCCTCAGAGCTGATAAACAGCTGAACACCTCACATCACCTGCGCTCGCTCCGGGGCTTTACTCTGAGTGAAGGAAAAAAAAGAAAAAGAGAAAAAGCGACAGAGCTGAGAGATGTGTATTAGCGATTGATAAGTGTGTGAAAGATCATTTGTCAGCAATTATAATCCAGACACAATGGAGCACTTCACCTCACCTCACACACACACACACTAGTTTTACCATTCTTGTGAGGACCTTCCATTGACATAATCACTAATGAAGCTAATAAATGCTACACCTGCACCTGCACCTTAACCTCAGTAACTTTAAAAGACTTTCTTTTTGACTCTTTGAAAAGACCATTCAAAATTGTCCTTATAAGTGTACAGAAAACACACAAATTGGTCCTCACAAGGGGACCTGTACAAAAACCTGGTCAAACCTGTCAGATATTCCTGAGCTTTTATGAACATTTGGTCCCCACAAAGATAAAACAAGATAAAACAAGCACATACATGCATGTGCCTGTGGATGTGTGTGTGTGTGTGTGTGTGTGTGTGTGTGTGTGTGTTTCCCACATTACTGGCACACTGACGTCTCCAGGCTGCTTTGTTAAACAGTCACACCTTCCACTACAAACACTTTCAAATACTTCTGTCTCTTTCAATTTCCTCTCGGTGTTTTCGTCAGTACGGTTCAGATTATTTATTCTGTGCGTCAGATTAATGAACGAGTCTCAAAACGTCTTCATCCGGCAGCAAACGCTGTAAAAGTGTTTTAAAAGATTAGTGTAAAAGATTTTTACAAAACACCCTCATGTGTTTACGTTCTCTGCCATTGAGTGTTACAGGATCTGTATTCTAAAATGAAAAGTTTTTCTTTATTTTACGTTTAAATATATTTAATAATAGAGTTTATTCTTTAAAACAAAATCACAGTAAATGTTTTGTTTCTTGATGGGGATATGCTTAGAAATATTTTTATGTACAAAAACATTTCTTCATGCACTTAGTAAACATGTAAAACTCAATGATGCTACACAGGAAAAGCCCAGCATTGATTAACACACTGCAGTGTTTATATAAACATCTAATCATTCATAATGAACTCTGAAAGTGTTAAATCTACAGGATTTAGCTGATTTCACTCTGAGGATGCTAAAAATACCTTGATGAAGCTTTGCACACTATCAGCATGATCTTCCCCAGCTTCATGAGGTCGTCACCTGGAACGCTTTTCATTAACAGCTGAGCCTCATCTAACGTTTATTAGTGGAATTTCTTGCCTTCTGAATGTGTGTGAGATCATCAGTGGTGTTGTGTGGAGGTAGTGTTGATGTACAGTAAATAGCTCTATAACACTACTGGAGTAATCCATATTAAGCCAAGAACCTCTCGACTACGTGAACAGAAACGACAGAACACCATTACTTTAGGACGTGAAGAGACTTATAAGGAATAAAAATAATGAAAAAACATTGAATTAAAAGTGGGCGGAGTTTAAAACCTTCTTTAAAATTATAAAAGCAACAACTTTTAAGGGTTCCAATACAGAAACAAAATCATGTTAGAGAAACATTTTTTTTCAAAAATCACATGCAAGTTCTGAAAATTTTCTGAAAACATTTAGAATTTTAAACTTAACTGCACTCCGATTGTCTGATTCATCTTATTCTAGATTAGATTTTAGCCAAAATGTAGCAATTTGCCGATCATGTAAAAAAAGATTTTGATGTCATTTTGACCATGTGTGTTATTGACATTACTTATATTATTTACTATCCTTATATCCCAATGAAACTATAAACAGCTTTATTAAATATAAGGGATTATTTAAGATGTGAAATTATCATAAACTGTTAAGATTAGCAGATTTTGTGACTGCATATCAAGTTCTCAGACTTCGCAATTTTTTTTTCTAATAAATTAAAAAGGCTTTTTTGGGAACTTTGTTTATTGGATTTTACAAAGGCATAATTGACAACAAAGAATATAAAAATTATGGACATGAACCCTCGTAAAAATAAATGCTAATAATAAGTACAATAAAAAAGTAAAAGAGAAATAAAAATGTGAGCAAAAGCAGTCAGCTCATAGTCGGTTGTGTCTGTGGCAAATACAGACATTCAGGACAGCAGTTCATCCCCAACACCACAACAAACACAGCAGTGTTACCCATCCAAACCATGAGAGTCACCTCAATCAGGGATGAGTGGGAAATTTATCCTCTCATCTAACTGGAAAAACTAGTCCATATTTTCCCAAACGTACTGGGGGAGCTCCTTAAAGAAAGTCTGATCTTTTCCAATCTAATAACATAAAGGGTGTCTCTGATCCATTATGAGAGACAGATGTTGATGTAGCAAAAGTAGGGTAGCAAAAGCTAGGGCATCCTGTTTAGATGTAGAAAAGGAAGCAAATTAGGAAAAGACCCCACACAGTGCACTAAGAGTGCTCAGCTCTACTTTTTCCTCTATTAATTCTGATTTGGTGTTAAATAACTCTGTCCAGAAGTTATATCAGGACGGGCAAAGCCAGAGCATGTGCATGAGGTTTGCAGGAGACTGCTGACACTTTTCACACGCTGGAGAAACATCGTCATAGATCTTCAACAGCCAAGCCTTAGTCTAATCGATACGATGTATGATTTTGAATTGAATAAGACTTATAATGTAAGATTTATGTATACGTTTTAAAATCTATGATCAATCTTCCTCTGGAATTATGTGCCCCAGATCCTCCTCCCAAACTGCCTTTAAAGAGTTTAATAAGTCAGAGTGTATAAAATTTATCTGATTGTAAATATATGATATTGAGCCTTTACAGAGTTGGGATTAGTGTCAAAAAACATCTAAAACTGAATCATAGGGTAACTTAGGAAACATGGGGAATGTATTAGGGGCAAAACTACAGCCCTGCAGATATCTAAAAAAAATTATTACTGAGAAAGAAATATTTGTCTGAAAGTTGTGAAAAGGATGCAAAAATGTTATCTATATACAAGTCTTTAGATCTGTTAATACCAAAAGTTGACCGCATAGAGAAACGTATAAAAAAGGTAACGCCGTTCCACTCTATCAAAGGCCTTCTCACCGTCCAATGATATCAAAGCCTCATGAGTATTGGAAGCAGAGACATTATAAATCAAATTAAACAACTAGATAGATAGATAGAACTTTATTAATCCCCCGGGAAGGTTTCTCCGGGAAATTTAATTTCCAGCAGCAGAACACCGACAAACAGTTTTAACAAGAAATATATATATGATTAAAAAATAAATTAAATAAAAAATATAGAAAAATATAAAAAGAGAAAATAAGAAAAAATTAAATATAGCATGTATATAAAATATAGCATATAGCAGTCACACAGAGACACAGTGGTAATAAATAGTGGTGGAAAGGTTATAAACAGAGTATGAAAAGTTCAACATGTGTAGCATAGTATGGTAGCGGTAATGATAGTAATGATAAATAATTATTGTACCAAAATATATATAAATATACATACTTTATACTCTAGTACTTTACAACAGATCTAGATAATATAAGTATCTAAATATAATAGTATATATAATATAATAATAATAATATATATGAATAGATATAATCTATATACAGATATACAATATATATAAATATATACATACATATTTATATATGATAGATATAAATATACATATATAATAGTAGTAATATAGTAATGTAGTAATATATACTAGTAATTGTAATTGTAATATAATAAATCAGTAAATAGTTGAATAGATGGTTGAATTATTGCACAGTCATGTGGTTTATTGCACATTTATTACACATCCGGTTACTGTATGACTATCTGAGGTTAGAGAAAGAATGCCTGTTAGAATAAACCCGAATTAGTCTATGGAAATGATTTAGGGGACAATGGATTCTACTCGTAATGCCAACAGCTTTGATAACCATTTGAAATCAACATTCTACAAACTTATGGGGCAACTATTAAACTGTTTGACCGTAATGATCAGCGCTGTGTATGGAGGAAAAAAGTTGTGAAGAATTTAATCTGAGGAAAACCATCCTAACTGTGAAGCATGGTGGTGGCGGCATCATGTTGTTCAAGAGGTGCAAGATCTTTATTTTATTTCAAGAGGAGGGAGATAGAGGGCTTGTGTGAGAGTTTGGGGAAGGCAACCAAGCTGAACAATTCATTACTAGCTTATGACTATGGAGTAGCTTATGACAGAACATTGCTCACATGAATAGCCATCAGGTTCTAGGACAGTCCCCACTTTATAGAGACGACAGGGCCGCACTGAGCTCTGCAATAGTGATCAGCTTCTCTGGTTCCTCTGCAGCACACTGGTCAATAGAGGGAATATGCAATTTATTAAAGAAGCTATGAAAATCAGATGGAGTATACACTTGGTCAGATGAGTAAAGGGACATGTAAACACTTAAACACCTTATTTATTTCAGCAGGTTGAGCAGTTCTAACCAAAACTGTTGGATCTGGAGGATTTGAGGAGATAACAATGTTTGACTGATTTGCTAGTAACTTGCTGGTCTTGCTCCCATGCTCATAAATATTGGCTCTGGATCGAAGCAGAAGGTCGGTAGCATGATGTGTCATAAGAACATCAAACTCCACCTCCAAGGAGAGATGTTCCTTATGTATATCTGGGAATTGGGTAAAGGCATATATATTATCCAGTTTAGATATGAACTGCATCATCATAATCAGCTTATCTCTTCTAAGCTTTTTCTCATATTCTCTATAGAAGATTATCTCCCCCTAATGTATACCTTCCAGGTCTTCCACAGCACAGAGCAGAAATGTCAGGAGTTTTGTTTAGACTGGCAAAAAAAATCAATTTTCTGTGAAACAAAGTTGACACTGTCTTCATTTAAAAGTAGGCTTGTATGAAGAGGCCATGGCATGAAGGTATTAGCAAAATCCTAAAGGAAGATATTCATTGAAACTGAGGCATGATCAGATATAATAACATCTGATCGAATAGATAGTAATATATAATACTAATATATAGCATCATATTTGCATACAGATACAGATGGAAATGTTCTATTATCAACCAGGAAAAAATCAATATGGGTAAAAGTATGATGAACCTGAGAAAAAAAAGTATTCCCTTTTAACAGGGTTAAAAAAGCACAAGGCGTCAGAAACAGCAAAGTCCGTCATGAAGGACAGGATGACCTTGGCAGATGCAGAAGGCATACAAACCTTCGAGGAGGAATGGGCCAGTTTGGGACTAAACCAGCAATTAATGTCTCCACCCAGTATTAGGAAATGTGTAGACATATCAAGTACTATTGAGAAGAGACATTTAAAAAAGGTGTCGTTGTCGTAATAGGGAGCATAAACGTTAACCCAAGCTACACAAGTATTGTAAATTTGGCCAGTAACTATAACAAATCTACCATTAGAGTCAGAAATTACATATGAATGCACAAAAGGAACATATTTATGTAGCAGAATAGCAGCACCTCTAAAAAACGAAGGGTGGTAAACTTGGCCCACCGAACTCTTCTACAATTCTAAATGACCTAAGCCTTTAAGATGAGATTCTTACAGCTTCTTATAGTTTCTTCTAGTGAATAAACTCGTGGGTCTTTCAGTAGCATGATTTAATCCAATATAAATAAGTAACTTTTTTTTTGTCTGTAGCTTTTTGTCAGTCCTGGTATCTGCCCAGCTTTAAGATGAGGTTTTCTAAACTTCAGGTTTAAATGTGACACATTACCAAATATATCAATAAAAACAGTAACAGTAATAAATCCTGCACTAATCCTGCACTAAAGCAGGTTTTTGTTCAGACATTTAATGTTCTTCCACATTCGTGGAATGTTTTTGGTGAAACCAGTAAAGTTACTGTTAAAGCCTCATCTTCTGTTTTTGCCCGAGGTGACAGACGCCATGATACAGGACATGAGACCAGATCAATCTGAAATTCTGCTCTTTGTTTAGACAATTGCTTTTCTGCCATAAATTTTATCAGTGAAGCGCAAAAAGTCATTCAGCAGCAAAAAATTACGCCATTCTTGTTTTTTAAATATTTTTTTCCCAAAAAAATTACTCAAAGCTTTTTTATAAATACTGAAACTATAGTTCTTCCAACAATAACTAATCTATTAATTTAACCTTCAACATTTACATAGCTGAAGCCAAGAGTTTACACTCCCCCAGAGTAAAGACATTCCAACAAACTTTTTCACAATTTTCACACATTTCCCTTTTTAAGTCAGTTAGAGCATCTGCTGCATTTCCATAAGATTTCATTTCTAAATAATAACTACATAAGATTTAAGAATAGTCAGATAAATAAGATTTATTTCAGCTTTCATTTATTATGTCAAATTTTCAGTGGGTCAGAAGTTTAAATGCACTTTGTTAGTATTTGATGTTGCTGCCTTTTAATCTCTTGACCTTCAATCAAAGTTGTTAGAGCCTTCCAGAATCTTCTCACAGCAGTTTGCTGGATTTTTCTCCACTTTGTCCTGACAGAACTACTGCAACTTAGTTATGTTTGTGAGCCTCCTCACTACAACATGCTTTTTCATTTCAGTCCACAAAGACCCAGTTACAACCCTGTTATGACAACATGATGCCGCCACCACCATGCTTCACAGTTAGGATGGTGTTCTTCAGATTAAATGCTTCACCCATCTTTCCTACATACACAGTGCTGATCACTGTGGTCAAACAATATTGGTTTAATCCGAGAAGAAAACTCTCTTCCAGAACTCTGCTGATCAGCTGCACACTTCACTCTGGCGTTTTTATGCAAGTCTTGGGGTAACAGCTTCTTTTCAGGTTATGGCAATGAAGAACTTAATGGTGGGTGTACATACTTTGGTACCTGATGCCGCAGACTCCTTCACCAGTTCTTGTTCCTTCTGTTGTTATCTTGAGGTTCAGTTAAACCTTTCAGCTTCAAACCTTTCAGAGTCCTTCTTGAATGATGCCATGTTTCTGTGCCTTGGGGTTTTATATTTACATACAGATGTTTGTACAGATTCTTGTGGTGCTTTCAGTTGCTTGGAAATTGTTTCTAAGGAGGATCTGGACTTGTGGAGGTCTACAGTTTTTGTTTCTAGGGTCTTGGATTGTTCCTCTGATGTCCTCATGGTATCTGTGGCAGAAAGGCTCTGAAGAAGACGCAGTAACTGAATTAACACAGGAAATGTTCAGTAATGTGAGATATATGGAATTGTGAAAAACAGGTGAACATTTGGCCTCATGTCCATGCAGTCAAGTGCAAATGTTTGCACACCCTTTTTACTAAATAATGATTTTTAACATATTAAAAAAAACTGTACATAGTGACAATTGCACTAGCTCAATAGTTTACACCCCCCTGTTCTATGTGTTATCCAAAATTTTAAAATAGCACACGGAGTTTCCAGAGAAACAGCATGTTATTGACCAAAGTGCTTCATCAGCTGTGCAAATAAAGTGCTGTAGGAGGTTAAACTAGAAGCTACAGTGCAATATAATATGTTAACATGTTTTTTTCTTTTATATTTTGGATTATTATCTTGTTCACACACCCATATTTTATTTCTAATTACTTGCAGTTCTTTTTATTTGTTGCTAAATTGTAAAATACATGTATGTTTTTGTTTTATATATTTTCAGCATGATCACTTATATTCCTCCAAGATTTTTCTTATTTAATAAAACACTCTTGGACATGAAAATGGTGCTAAAATTCTGTAAAATGTGAGAATCTCAGTGAGCACTGACTGACCAGAGCTGTTCACTTGAATTCTCTGATTAAATGAAACATGTTATTATTCCATTTTAAGTTTCTGGTCCACCTTAATCTGGTTCTTAAACAGACATCAATAATTGTAGATGTATTAATGTCTCTCTGATTTTAGAACAGAAGATCATGACGAGTCCCAGCAGGTCTCACGTGTACCTCAATGTCCCAGCCTTCCCACTCAGCCATGTTGCACCGTACACTGCTGAGGAACATTCCAAGACCTTCCACGGTTTTCCCAGCATGCCACAGTACCTGTCCCACTTCGACATGCTGCTGTCTGAGGACACGGCGTGGATCATGAGGAAAACTGACACTCTCACGTCCATCAACAAGGAAGAGGAACTGCTTCACTGTAAGGAGGCAGGGCAGGACTTGGTGATTGGCAGCACGGCGGGACACCGTGCTCTGAGTGTGAGTCTGAGCGGACAGATGGACCTGGAGGACAGGTGTCTGGAGCAGGTACAGAGTTTAGTACTGGACGAGGTGCTGAAGGACATCGAGACTGCATGTAAACTTCTCAACATCACTCCAGGTGAGAGAGACAATGGGAATTAATCAACACTTATAAGGCCATGATTCTGAGGCTAAAGCAGGAAAAAGCTTCATTCCTAAAAATATTATTTTAATAGAGATGCACTGAAGTTAAGTGCATTTTCATTAAACATTTTTTATATGTGCACTGTATATTCTGTCTTTTTATCTACTCCTATTGTGTTTTTTTAATTACTCATCATGTTTAAAACAACTAAATTTAATCTGTACCAGAATTTCACTTAGAGGAAGATTTTCCAGTGCTGGGAAACTATACTAAGCATTACAAAGTGCTGACACTGGAGACTCCGTCCATGAACCTCTCCTAACAAAAACATCAACACAGAAAAATTTATAGCTTTGCTGTACACCTCCCTGTGAATGAGCTGTTACTATGGAAACAATAATGCAATCGAATGTTCGCATTAATGTAAACATGTGATGAATTTTACAGCAGGAGTTACAGTCTGAGCCATGCTGTTATACAGAAATGATGAACAGCGTCTGACCAATCAGATTCAGACATTTAACCATGCTTTGGCATAAACAAGAATAATTCATATTCCTAAAACATGAGAATTCCTCAAATTGGCAATTAACAACAAAAAACAGGGACAATAAGTTTGACAAGACTTCACAACAAGACAAAGGAACAGGAGAAACAGATACATGAATAAACATGAACAGACCAATGACAGGACACGATGGGCGGAAGAAGAATCATAGCAACAGCACATGACAGAATTATTTATTCATCTTTTTTTATTCACATCTCATGTCTCCAGATCCTGCAGAGTGGAGCTTGGGACACGTGCAAAAGTGGATGCTGTGGACAGAGCACCTGTACCGCCTCCCACAGGTGGGAAAAGCCTTCCAGCACCTGAGCGGCAGCGACCTGTGTGTGATGAGTGAAGAGGAGTTCAGGCAGCACTGCTCATCATGTGGAGACATCCTGTACGCTCACCTCGACATCTGGAAGTCCGGTAAAGACATTTCACACACACCTTTATTCAGGATCCTTTACACCATACTGCTGCTGAATTCTGGATTCTGATTGGTCAGAAGGTGGTGATTAATGTTCTATAAAGTAGTGCAGGTGCAAATCACAGGTTCATATTAAAGTGCTCAGTAACATAAACTCCAAGCTATCATTTTATGTAATGATTCATTTTTATGAATGTGAATCTGATTCATCAACACTCCAGTCTTCATTTGAGAAACTTGTGCTCTTTATTTCAGCTGCCTGGATGAAAGACAGATGTTCGCCTCAAACCAGCGGTTTTATTGGTAAATTCCCTTTTTTATTATTAATGAGTCAGGTTTGTCACAGGTGTAGTCTTTACACGGAGACAAAAATAATGACTTAATTTGCATTCAGTAAAAGTTTATCTCTTTATCCATTTGAACAAAACTTTTGCACTTTAACATAATTTAATCATGTTTCAAATTTTAGACTTAAATCAGATTATATTAAATCAGCATATTCTCCTGATTAAACAATTCAATTCATTTCAATTTTATTTGTATAGCGCTTTTAACAACAGACATTGCCTCAAAGCAGCTTCACAAAAGTATATAAATTCTGAA
>JAQMYM010000023.1:33627079-33639862 GCA_030014255.1 Parauchenoglanis ngamensis
CCACCTGCATACTCACACTCTGGCTTTATATATATGCATATGTATATATATATATATATATATATATATATATACATACCTCTATCTGTCTCATCAATCCATCCATCCATCCATTCATTGATACTTCCATCCATCCATACATCCACCCATCTATTGATTCATTGATCTATCCATTGATGCTTCCATCCATTTGTTTATTGATACATCCATCCATCCATCTGTCCATCTATCCATTCATTGATACTTCCATCCATCCATCCATCTGTCCATCCATCCATCCATCCATCCACCTGTCCATCCTACCATCCATTCATCCATCCTTCCATCCACCCATCTATTGATTCATTGATCTATCCATTGATGCATCCATCCATTTGTTTATTGATACATCTATCCATCCATCTGTCCATCCACCCATCCTTTCATTGATACTTCCATCCATCCATCCACCTGTCCATCTATCCATCCATCCATCCACCCATCTGTCCATCCTTCCATCCATCCATCCACCTGTCCATATTTCCATCCATCCATCCACCCATCTATTGATTCATTGATCTATCCATTGATGCATCCACCCATCCTTTCATTGATACTTCCATCCATCCATCTATTAAATGTATATCCATCCATTCATTGATGCATCCATCCATTTATTGTGTTTATTGTTATTTGATTTTCCTTTACTTTCTTATGCTTAAAATCTGTTTTATTTTCTCTTTATGGTTACTCTTATCATTTGGCAGAGTATTCTGTAGCAGGGTGTTCTGACCTGATCTGTCAGAAATAAGATAGGTGGATAGAGTGTATGTAAAGAGATAAATAAGTGGTACAAGTTGTCATCTGAAGACCTTTTATCATATAAGAACTAAACCTCTCTGAACATGTTATCGAATAAATGACCCAAAAACCTATTATATACTGGGTAGGCTTTCACATCTTCAATTAGAGGAGACAAGTTGCGTGACAGGACAGAAACAGAACTCTGACTATACTCCTGTACTTCTCCATCTGAAGAACATCTGCAAATAAATTCATCTGCTGTGAAGACCCTGTCTCCAGACTTATCCTTCCACCCTTTGCATTCCACTGAGATGTTATTCTGGTGTAAAAGACAACATTTATGGTGACAGTGACCTGACTCGATCGGGATGACCTGCTGGATGGAATGAGCTACACCCAAACCTGTGCCAGAACATTCACTTAAAGCTGACCAAACACAGCTACACTCTTAGACAAATTTAGAACACTTTAGCTTTCTTCGGTTTTCCTTTTAATGTTCTACACAGAACCCTACATCAGTATTTCCTTATCAGAAAGTGTAGGTTAAGAACCCTTAATTATCCAGTGAAGCATTAAAGTACTTTTCCTGACAGGTCCTAGGTACTGAGGATAACGGTCTGCTAGAACTCAGTACTAAGCCTTCAGTCTCATACTTCAGTGTTGAGAGTTAAAAGTCTACCTTCCATTTGGTTGTGGTTCTACCACATCAAATGAATAATAATAGAACACTACATCTCACATAGTCTCCCTGTCCAGTTCTATCACAGAACTCTTAATGTTCAGCACCACAGTCACACATCTTATCTCTGTGCTGATACCACGGAGACCTCAATCCACTGCTCTGTAATGCTCATGTGTAATGCACTAGCACCCTTCACTGAGACACAAACACACACACACACACACACACACACACACACACACACACACACACACACACACACACACACACACACACACACACAAATACCAATTATGAAATTGCAATATACAATCACCAGTTCAATCATGTGCAGTGTAATGTGATAAATGAGAGTTGTATAACACAACAGCAGGTAGTGTAGTACTGTAGGAGAACCCTTTTAGAAGAACCCTTAATTATATAACTAACCTTTTGAAAACCTTGGAACAAGTTTTTCCTTAAAAAAGTATTAAAAAGAAAATAATGAGCAATAATTTGGAG
This sequence comes from Parauchenoglanis ngamensis, assembly GCA_030014255.1. Classification (NCBI taxonomy): domain Eukaryota; kingdom Metazoa; phylum Chordata; class Actinopteri; order Siluriformes; family Auchenoglanididae; genus Parauchenoglanis; species Parauchenoglanis ngamensis. The sequence continues at coordinate 33,629,046 of JAQMYM010000023.1, forward strand.
TTTGTACTGTACACTTACTGTACCCAGTTAATGCACACACTCTTAGACAAAAAGGTTCTACAAAGGTTTTTAAGGGTTCTTTAAGGGATTATTAGATAATTTGGGGTTCTGCGTGTTCAAGAAGATTCTGAATTCCTTTCTGATAGAGGAAGAATCTGTTACCAGGTTCTGCATAAAATCTTTAAGGGATCTCTTTAAAAAAAGCAACTTTAAAGGTTCTAAAATGTTAAAACACAGCACTATCAGTGATGGTTAAACTCAAGACTAATAGTTAAGTCTGTTTGTCTCTCAGTGTCTCACCTGCACATTAACATGGAGAACTCTGGCAGAAGGGTTGGTTTTAATCTCACAAACAGAACTGTTCCCTCATAAAGCTCCAACAAAGAGAAGTCCTTTTCTCCTCATGTTCTCTAAACGCTTGAGGATGATGGGACTAACCCTGGAGGAGGATCTTAGAATCATTTCAAATATTTCCTCTTTATCTCTTTTGAAGTACATTGAATCTTCCTTCCTGAACGCCTCCTCTACAGCAGAGTGTGGCTTTTCCACTGAGAGTTCCTCTCAGATCTGTGTTCAGGCTCCAGAAGGAGAAACACAACAGGAAAGACAGAGAGAGGAGAGTGAGCTGGAGCGAGACGAAACCCCACAGAGCCAGACAGGAACGTCAGCACTGCCAAACACTTCCTCTCCTTACCCAATCCCCATGAGGACGCACTTCAGCCAAACCACCCAGGAGGCCTCTAGATGTTCATTCTTTTTCTGACTGAAACTTTAAGTATAAAAGAGAACACGGTGGAGATCTGAGCAAAAGTGCTGCTGGAACATACTGGAGTGTGCTACAGAAAATGCTAAAACACTCTCATGGACATGGTGCCTATCTGTCTAACACTCCTCCATGATCAGATGCTCAGACACTGGACTGTTGTGGCAGTGATGTTCCAGATAACAAGCTAACATTCTGTTATGGCTGTTAGTGTTACAAAAAAACACACATCACTGTAGTATCTCCAGTCAGGTTAAAATCTAGAGAGTCAAAGTTTTGGATTGTTGAAGTGTAGCTTTTTATGTTTGTACCACCTGAAAGTGTTGACTAATTTTCTATTGCAGCTGTTCTAACACTTGTGCAGATTTATGTTAATGTGCTCACTCTAATATGTTATCATTTCTATAGTAACAGCTCATTCACAGGGATGTGTACAGCGCTCGCTCCACATAAACAGATTAAAAAACCCGTCCTTAATCATTTATATGTAAATATAGACATTTATTGAACCTTTAAGGAGGAGTTATTTGTGTGTGTTTATTAAAACTTAAACTCATTCCAAACATGCAATATCGTATTACGTTATTATTATTTCTAAACTACACTGTTGCCTGACCTGCAGCACGGTTCAGCTGGATCAGTGGAGTACACTTTATTTTTTATTAAAGAGATGTTTCTATGTCTGTAGTTTCACTTCTTCAGATTTTATCTGAAACAGTGTGGATGTCATTTCCTGCACATGTAGGACAGATGATAAACAATAAACACATCCTTAGCTGATTTGTTTCTCACTAATGCCCTCAATTGATCATGATAAAAACCACAGGTTTAAATATTCATGGGGCTGCTGGTGCTTTATACCTGTTCATGACAAATAGCCCAGCGATCTGATCTCTTTATTTATCTGCCTGTCTGTTTTTTTTTAATATATTTATTTAAATCTAAAATAAAGGCCTTCTGTAAGAAGTGCCACAGTGTGCTTTGAAAAGGCCATATTCAACATTCAGCACCACTGGACTGGTCTTCATAAAAGAAGAATCTTTTGTCACCTGAAGAACATTATAGTGCAGAATTCTTTCAGGTTTTTTTGTTGTTAAACCACAAAAGATCATTCCATTCCATTCTCTGAGAGAAAGAACATATAATCACTTCCATTAGACATCATCTGCTTTAGTCTCCATCTCATTAATGGAGCCCAACTGAACTGTCTACTGCTTGTCTGTAGAACTGGTGAAAATAATGAAGAAACATCCTGAAGATCAGATCGGCGCATTAAGTGTGACAGGAAGTGGAGTGTGAAGGAGTGTGGAATTCTGGGTTGAACAGACTCTCAGTGGTTGCATCCAAACACTCATACTGCTGCACTACATCGTACTCAAACAGCAGTATATGATCATCTGTAGAGTGTCTGAACACTCCGTAGGCGTTTAATTCAGTCAAACAAAATCCCTGATAATCTACGTTCGTAGTATGCAAACATACCACACTATGCTATGCTACACTATGGCACGCTACACCATGCTACACCACCCTACGCTATAACATACGTCAGCTAAAGCTTCCGAATCACCAAAGAAGAATCATTTTCCCTGAAGAAACGGCAAACTGAAGTGAAGCCGGTCGTTGCAGCATCCAAGGGATGTCTCTGACAATGTACAAAAGGAACATTTCTGAAATTGCAAAATTATATGTTGTTTTTACATTTTCGCTGTATACAGGGATCTAACATCCAGCTCAGAGGACAGATAAGATGGTGGTGGAGTATGTCCGAATTGTGTCCTCATTACTTGCTCGCATACATATAGTACTAGAGTAACAGTCAGGAAGTAGGTTCTTAACCAGCATTTGCATGAAAGACAGACTGGTGTGATGGTGATGAAGGTTTGTCTCAGTTTTAAACACTTAGTAAGGGTTCAACTTTTTCACTGTCTCTCATCCTTCTTCACACTCTGTAATGCTCTGACTGCTCACTTTATTCATCTTCAGTAAGTGCTTTATCCTTGTCAGGGTCACAGTCAACACCACTGGACTGCCAGGCTTTATAAAGAAGCAGTTTTAGTCACCTGAATTCTTTTGACTTATTTGTTGCTGTTGCTCACAAAAGAACCACAAAAGACCATTCCATTCATGGTGGGAATTATTTTGTAGTTTTCTGTGGCACCTACAAACAAATCAAAAGGTCTTTTAGGAACAGAAACAAACCAAAAATGGTTCTTGGCACCTCTCTAAAGAGCTTTGAATTCAATTCACCTACTTACTCTCACACAGTGCACTGCATTACATTAATTACCTCTCTTTCCCTCTCTCTCTCTCTCTGTGTGTGTGTGTGTGTGTGTGTGTCTCTCTCTCTCGCTCTCTCTCGATCTCTGTTTCCCTGCACTCTGTCAGCTCTGTTCAGTTCCCGCTGTTCTCAGTTGGAGTTGAGAGGCTTCAGGAGTGTTAGGAGTGTGTGCATGTGCGTGCGTGTGTGTGTGCGCGTGTGTCAGACCTCCCTTCTCTAAGCCCCAGTCACTTCCCTGTAGGCGCTACACCAGACACACACTGTGAGACTTCCTGTAGACTAACATCATCCATCAGCTTAATCACCACATCCAACAGAGAAAGAGAGCGAGAAAGAGAGAGCGAGAGAGACAGAGAGAGAGACAGAACATGGAGGAGTGGTAGAAAGGGTGGATGAAACCAGTCAGAACATGGAATTGCTGACAGTCACTGTGTTCCAATCCTTGTGTTTGTAGGCAGCAGTAGTGCACTTTTCAGTCATTTACAAATACAGTTTGTATTTGTAAATGACTGAAATTCTGACTGAAAAACTACAATTCTGAGGAGTCAAGTGTAAGTGTGCAAAGAGTGTAAATGAATCATTTTAGGCTCCATTTACCAACACGTATATTACTTGAGTTATTTACAAATTAAATCAAAGTTATTTACTTAATCAAATGATAAGTCATTAACATGTACTGTATATCAGAATCACACAAGGAGTTGTCAAATGTAATTGAATTAATTAAAGAGACATTTACAAATATAACTGTCATTTAAAACGCAAATGAATTACTTGGCCAGTTTTCTGTAACAGTATGTTTAAAGAGTACACTTTTGAAACCTGATTAACACACAGCTGTTCTCAAGTTAATCTGGTTTTACAGCATGTTTAAGATGATTCCTCATCACACTGTAGGAGATCCTATATAATAAACTCTATTGTGTTCTATAACAAACTGTGTCATTTTGTCTCCATGTCAGATCACAGGATGAAGATCCTGATAGTGTTCTTTAAATGATAGACCTACAATTAAAGAACACTACGTTCAATAAGCTAGAGTAGAAAAGAGTTCTTCTTCTTCTTCTTCTGGCTGCTCCCATTCAGGGTCACCACAGCAGGTCTTCCATCGTCCACTCATCAATTTGGCACAGGTTTTACGCTGAATGCCCCTTCTGACCCAACCTTTGGGACTCTCACAATGACTGCAGTAACTTGCGTACCCTAGTGGCAGTGACCATTCACACTCACATTCACACCTGTGGGCAATTTAGAGTAGCCAATTGACCTAATCCACATGTCTTTGGACTGTGGGAGGAAATTAAAGTACCCAGAGGAAACCCACATTGGCATGGAGAGAACATGCAAGCTACTCCCAGAAAGGCGCCCTGGTTGACCTGGGGATTGTGCCACCCCAGCTCGAGCAAAAAACAAGCTTACGTAAACAACATGGTCTACACAGTGAGCTCTGAGGAGATCATTACTGTCCATTAGCATGTTTCTTTCATGTTTCTCCTGTAACTGCAGCCAGTGTCATAGCAGCACTCACACTCTGGGACTTTAATCACAAATTTCTCACACTGACACACACTTTGTCAGCTATCTTTGTTCGCAGTGGCACTAATTTTTCTGCTGGTGAGCTTTTTTTCCACATTGTGTGCTCTAAAACCGCTGCGCTCTACAAATGACCAAAGGGTTCTTTTACAGTATGTGTTTTGTCTTTCGATTTACACTAAGTTGTACACACCAGCTTAAGCCATGCAGATTAAACACTAATCAGGTCCTCGGTTTAACAGAAATGAAAAGAGTTGGATCCTAAAAACAGGTGCTGATGTTCATGTTGTTAGTTTAAAAGCTCTTCTGTATCATGTCTTTACCAAAACAAAGTTTGATGTTAATTTGATCCCAAATAAGGAAAAGTGAAGCCTGAAGCTCTGATCATCCGGATGGAGTGAGTTCTATTAAAGCTTGAATAAACCTTGAGAAGTGGAAGTGGAGAGCCAACACCTCCTACAGCCCAGATATAACCCTCTGAGGGAACATTTAAAGAATCCCAAGAAAAAGAGGTTTCAGATTAAAATGCTTCCAAGTACAACAATTTTTGAGTGAATGGCTTGACAGAGAAAGCTAGACTGAGAACCCTAAAGGAACCCTTTTGGGGGGCAATGTTTGAATGACATTTATTTCAGGATGAATGTTTTGTCTTTTTTGTGGTTAAGAAGTGAGAGAGTCTTATAGAAACAACTCTAAAGCCCTTAAGTGAACCCTGTAGACCTTACAACACAGTGTTTACCAAAAATAAGGGGTTTTATGTAGAAATCTAAGAAAGATAAATTATTCAGTAAACCCTTAAGGAACCTTTGACGAACCCTTTTTCTATGAGGGTATATTAACTTGGTAAATGTGCAGTACATAGTACAAACTCCAAAATGTTCCTCATTATTTTCTGTTAAAAATTCTTTTATTGGATGCTAAGAACCACTAATTATACAATGAAACCTTAAACTGTTGAAGAACCCTTTTCTACAAGTTTGTAATATCTAGAATATGTCAGGAGTTTAACATTTAGCTTCATGATAAAAATGGTTCTTTAAGGATTCAGTGGATAATCTTGGATGCCTGAAATCTTTCTACCCAGAACCTGCAAATGTTCTCCTAGACAGAACCCTTAAGTGCAGTGTGAGCAGCATGGCTCTGTAACTGGAAACAAGAAGCTACAGCTTCTGTCATGTATTAATAATGTGGAAAATTCTGTCAGTGCTTTAGGAATGTCTTGTAATGAAAGAAACATTTCATGTCTTTTAGCTGTGTGTGGAAAATCACAATAAAAACAGAGGAGTTCTCCTTTAAGCTGATGATGTCACTGAGAGAGAAACTCTCCAGCATCTCTGAGTTCAATTTTATATTAAAAAAGAATAAAACTGGAGGATGATGAGGCTTTGAGACAGTCTGAGACATTCCCTTGAGAACTACCTCTCCTACTGTGCTTCTGCTTCTACTGTCCTTTTCATGTCTACACTTAAAGTGTTCTGCTATAGATGAGTAATTCTAACAGCACACGATGTGAGCACTTTACCAAGGTCAGGAAGGAAAATCTGTTCCTGTGGGTCGGTATGTTTGCAGATGTCGAGTTTGTTTCATTGTTACAGACAGCATTTTTAAAAACATTTAAACACTTTGAGCAGACAAGCACTTAGAGACTTGTAAATTCATTTACTGAGCAATGTGTGTGTGTGTGTGTGTGTGTGCCAGATGTTTCTGGACTATAGGAAGGAGGCAAGGCATTAGAGAAAAGTAAGTGTTCCCCAAACGTGGTGGAATTCATTTACAAAAGTAAGAGGATCGATCAAGGAGTTGTTTATAATGTAAGTGAGTCACTCAAAAAGCCATTTAAGGTTTCATTCACAAAAGAATTATTTCTCTTCTAGAGTCTTTTTCCAATCTGTGTGAGAAGTCATTTGCACAAATAAGTGAATCACTTTGAAGATTCATTTACAAATGGAACAGAATTACATGAGAAGTGGGTTACAAATGTTAACAAATCACCAATGGAGTCATTTACAAATTGAACAGAATTACACATATTGTTTGTAAATGTAAGGGAATCACTGGGGGAGTCATTTACTAATGAAATGAAAAGGACTGAAGAAGAACACTGAAAAACTGCAAATATGATTTATTTAATGCTGTTCAAAGAGATACTCATTCGGCTGGTGCTTGAGGTTAATTTGGATGGTGTCAGTGTTTGAGGGTAGTTCGGATGGTGTTGGTGTTTGAGGGTAATTCAGATGGTGTTGGTGTTTGAGGGTAATTCAGATGGTGTTGGTGTTTGAGTGTAATTGGATGCTGTTGGTGTTTGAGGTTCATTTGGATGGTGTTGGTATTTGAGGTTCATTTGGATGGTGTTGGTGTTTGAGGGTAATTGGATGCTGTTGGTGTTTGAGGGTAATTGTATGGTGTTGGTGTTTGAGGGTAATTAGGATCGTGTTGGTGTTTGAGGGTAATTTGGATGGTGTTAGTGTTGTCTGATGCAAATTTGTTGCTCCAGTTTCTGTTTTTCAGGTCAGGTCCGAATGCTTCTGAGATTTGAAGAGGTTTCATTTATAGCTCTATTTATTAGAGGTTCAGGAGGTTAAATACAGCGGAGGCGGCTGATTGGTCAGTTACATTTTCTTAATTTGAATAGTGATGGGAATTCTGGCACTTTTCTGTGTTTCAGATCATTTGGTTCACCAAGAAAAGTTGCCCCTCTTTTAACCCCCATATGGCTTGCTACCATTTTGTCCAAAATGAAACAAAGAGTGCGAGATTTTGAGTAAGAGAAGGGGTTTTGTGAATAAATGATGATGATGTGAAGGACATGTGGCAGGTTTCAGCACTACATCTGATCAGAAACATGGCAGAAGAGGACGCTTGTGTATTGTTTCATTTTATTGTTTTCATTGTAACATTCAAAGAAATGAATGTTTTATTTGATTTAATTAACAATAGCAACATCAAAGTTTAGTGTGACTCTTATCATGATAAAAATGCTTACTTATGATGAGTGAATTCACACTAACAACCAGCTCAGATGTTGAAAGCAGTTTTCATGGAAGCAGTTTGATTCAATTACATAGCAACTGTAACAGCTTTACCTACAAAAAAGCAACTCAAATGAGAAAGTTGGCTTTCAGTTTTTAACTGACTCACAGAACCGACTCGTTCACAAACGACCCATCACTAATTTCCAGATGTACTGTCTTGCTCTCAGTCTGTCTGCATTCTGGAATCATCTTTTAAATTCTTTGTATTTACTCAGGCAGAACACAGGGATGTATCCGTCTGCTATATACTACTCTTTCCCATCACTTGCTTTCTGAGATGTGTAACCAGTGAGACGTGACGAAACTATCCATCTGTTTTATGTGTGTATGCTGACTTGCAACAGAACACTCCAGTGAATCATTTCTTCATCCATTTTCAAACATTTCATGTTAAACCTTTCCAATGTGTTCAACACCAACAATAGAAAAAAAAAGTGATGGCACAAAGACTGGCAAACCAACTGTTTGTCTTCTATTATTGATTTTGTGTAATAGACTTTGGTGTAAAATCTCTGGAGAACAAATACTGCTGTTGTGATTGCTGATTGCTCAAAAACCCACAAGCACTTCTCCCTGGACCATTTATAGATCCTTGATGGGAAAGACTGTAAATGTCCTCGCTACACTACAGACTCAGATCCACTGCTCTAATCATTACATCGAGTTTCCTACATGATTATAGACTTTCTTCTGTCTTTATTGTGCATCTCTAATCCATCATTCTGTATTGAATCCATTGTTTTTCTGTTCTTCACCATGGCAATTCGTCACCTTCTGTCTAACCATGTTCTTTGGAATTGCACCATGTTGGAAATTGAATTGCCTTGTTCAGAAAAAAATAAGGAAACCTAAAGATGGGGATTCCAGAAAAGAACCCTCTTCTTCTACTTTGAAGTAGGTGGTAAAGGTGATGAATTTCACTGATGAACAATAGAAGCTCTAATCAATACCTAATAAAGGATTATTACTACATAGTAAAGGACAAGAGGTGTCCAAAAATTCATTTGAGAGTTACTGATATCCAAATTCTGGAAGACAATGAGTAAAATAGGACATGTTAAACTGGAACAAACCATGTCTGAGAAGAGTGGGAGATCTGCGACACCACCAGACACGTGCATTCACTCTTACTGCCTGCAGTGTTCCATAGTTTCACCCTCAGAGAACCCTTAAAACATCTATGATCATCCTGGCATGCATATCCCAGTGTAAAATCACAGCTCTGGAGACTAGCGTTAGAGTTAGGAAGAACTGGTGAAGAACCTCAGACACAAACACCTCATTATCTACTTATTCAATTTGCGGTTTTTACAAAGGGTTCCATGCAGAAGTTATTTATAAGCTAGAAACATTGATTATACACAAAAACCTTAAGGAACTTGTACAGTTAATGGTTCTAGCTTTCAAATGAGTTCTACTCCTTTCAAAAGGAGATTTTTTTGTCTTCTAAAGAAGTTCCCTTAAGGAACTTTGATGGTAAATTGTTCTAACTTTCCACATGAGTTCTACTAACACCCTGAAGAATTCTTCAGCTTGTCACTTCAGTGGATCCCATTAAGGCTTTGTGCATAACCCAAAAAAGAAGGTTTCCCTTTTTTGGAAAATCTGAGGGATTCCCAGGAGAATCACTTTGGGGAGCTAACGTCATTAACAGACAGAGAAATGGAGAGAATTGAAGAGCAAAGAAAGGAAAGACACTTCATAGATTCTTAGTTTCTTTCCTTTATGGAAAACCTTCCACATAGGAGCTCTTTTGGAGCATTTTTTCTTACAGTGTAATCTGAAATCTGAGACTTATTTTATTTTATCAGTTATCTTGTTTATTTAGATTATTAGTTGTTTTATTTTCACCCCGAGGCCACTTTTTCTGGCAGAAATCCTTCCATCCTCATTTCAGTACCCAAGCAGCAAAATGATATATCTGGATTTTGTTTTATGTTCTGACCTTTGCTTTTCACTGACACAATGATTCAGTGTTTAACCGCGCTTTAAAAATAAAAGGTTATAATTTTATTGAACCACTTTCCCTCCGAAATCACTTCACACCACGGCATAAAGAGGTGAGATCAGCGTACGTGTTCCTCATTTCCTCACAGAGCCGGTCCAAATTGTGGAAATATTCTAGCAGCTCATAGACATTTAGAGAATCTCACCACAGCTGAACAAAAGAATAATTTGTGGCTTTGTGTAACAGAGTTTTAGTGACAGTCCATTCACATTTTCCTCATAAATGAGGCCAAAGTATGAATAAAAAAAGAGATTTGGAACTGAGATGCTGTTTTTCTCAAATTAAAAACTCATTCATTTGCACCAGATGAACAGGAACGTTGATTAACAATGTTCTGTGCACTGTTTATTGTTTTATCCTCATTTCTCAGCTGATATCAGGAGCTTGGGTTCTCTCTGATGCAATACGACATACATGCTAGCCTCTTTACCATTGTGCTCAGTCACAAAGAGCCAATCACATCACAGCTATACTGTAGCCAATCACATCACAGCCATGTGACATCAGCACATATGGTGTATCAATAATATCAGTGCTACGTATATCAAATTAGATATTTATTTTTGAAACAGCTATGACTAAGAAAATCATATTCTTCAGACATGTGTGTGTGTGTGACAGAACAGAGACAGACAAAAAGACACTAAAAGGCAAATTGAGAGAGAGATCTACTAAGGAAAGGAGGAGAGTGTTTTCACACTCCTTATAGAAACACACTACTGAATAAAATCCAGAACAAAGTTCTTTTCCCTTCCTCATGCTATTTAATGCACTACATTTGGGATTTAGAAATTAAATCTCTAAATTAGTATTGAGCTAATGTCTCATTCACAACCTTCTACACACACACACACACACACACACACATTCACACACACACACACTCTCTCTCTCTCTCACACACACACAAGCACACACACACACACACACACACACACACACACACACACACACACACACACACACACACTGTATTATTTCTCCCTATATCCATTCCCTGTCGAATCTCACTGCAAATCCTCTCTGTCTCTCTCACTTTCTCTCAGTCTGTCTCTCTCTGTAATTAAAGAGGTCCTTCAGCTCCATTAGCTGACTGCTGAAGAGATTTACACTTCAAACAGACAGAGAGAGAGAGAGAGAGAAAGAGAGAGAGAGAGAGAGAGAGAGAGAGAGAGAGAGAGAGAGAGAGAGAGAGAGAGA
>JAQMYM010000023.1:33654411-33675186 GCA_030014255.1 Parauchenoglanis ngamensis
AACTGCTAATCCTAGAGGTTCACATACTTTTGCCACTCACAAATATGTAATATTTGATCATTTTCCTCAATAAATAAATTGCCAAGTATAATATTTTCATCTCATTTGTTTGACTGGGTTCTCTTTATCTACTTATAGAACTTGTGTGAAAATCTGATGATGTTTTAGGTCATATTTATGCAGAAATATACAAAATACTAAAGGGTTCACAAACTTTCAAGCACAACTGTACACACACTGAGAGGTCAACACACAGACACACACACACACACACTGAGAACTCAGTGCACAAACAAACACACACACACTCAAAGCTCAACACACACACACATTGAGAGCTCAAAACACACACACAGACACACACACACACACACACACACACACAAACTGAGCTTAACACACACACAAACACACACACAAACACACACACACACACTAAGAGCTCAATAGACACACTCACACACACCCTAAGAGTTCAAAGACACACACACACACACACACGGAGAGCTCAACACACACCTTCCATGGGTACATTCCAAAAACTCCTCTGAGTGCACACACACATACACACACTGAGAGGTCAACACACAGACACACACACACACTGAGAACTCAGTGCACAAACACACACACACTCAAAGCTCAACACACACACTTAGAGCTCAACTCACACACATTGAGAGCTCAAAACAAACACACACACACACACACACACACACACAAACTGAGCTTAACACACACACACACACACACACAAACAGAGATAGCTCAAACACACACACACACACACACACAAATAGCTCAACACACACACACACACACACACAAACACACCCTGCGAGCTCAAAAAATGCACACACACACACACACACACACTGAGAGCGCAACACACACACACACACATACACATAATCACCCACCCACACACACGCACACACAGCTCAACACACACATACACACACACAGAGCTCAACACACACACACACACACACACACACACACACAGTGAGCGCTAGTGATAGTCTTCGTGGTGGGTATATGACGGAGTCTGTGGGAAACTATCAGGAAAACAGGAAAGAAAGAAAGAAAGAAAGAAAGAGTGTGTGATCGTAGGTGTGTGAGTTCAAGCGAGGCTGCTGTAACAGTTACTATGACATCAGTTTGCTGTGGAAAATTACAAAAAATCAATTCTGTGCTGAAGGGCATAAAACATGAATATTCACTTAAACATGTTATGTGCTGAAGGTGACCTCAAATAAACACGTCACATCACATAAAAAATAAAACACATCATCCATATGAGAAAATCATGTGCAAAAAGAACATGCCTACACGTGTAAAATAATTTATGTGAAAAAACTCACATGTGGAGAAAAACACGCACACTACACGTGACAATTCAGTACTCTCTGTGTAATTCAACATATGGCTCTGTTAGTGTTAAAACACACAATCACACACACGCTCACATACACACGAACACTGGAAATGAAACCAAAATCTCCAAAAAAGTATAGAAAATAAACAGGAAGTTAATGCTTATAAAACTCTTGTTACATAAAGTATATTCTCTAATAAATGTTCACCCGTATGAGCTACAACGCTAAACACGATCAGTCAGAACCAATAACATGTCCATGACGCCAAGCCGCACCCCTACAACCTCCTGACCAATCAGAGAACATTCACATGTGCAGACAATCTGGTGTGCTTGAAAAGAATGCAATTAGAAAAAAACAATGATATAACAAATCATCAGAGTAATGTGCTAAAAGATAAAACTGACAGATTATATCAATCCTGTTTACTCACACTGGACTTCACAGAGATGCTTGATTGACAGGTAAGACAGAAAAGTGGGAGGAGCCAAGTGTCATCAGTTAGAGGGGATAAATGATGAGCTCGTGACAGCTTTAGTGGTGATGACACAATGGGGTCGAGCTGTTACAGGAAAATAACCCACCACAGGGATACTCTATCTACTTATACTTACATTTAATGCCTTTAACTCTCACTTTTATGTTACAGCAGTTATAAGTAGATCTGTTGATGTGAAGTGTCCACTGTCCCTGTGAATCAGCTGTTACTACGGAAACCATAATATACTATTGTCAGAGCTGCTGTTATAGAAAATTAATCAAAACAAAACTTCTGACCAATCACAATCCAGAACATACAGTGGTAGTGACAGAACTGAAGGGTGTGTGTGTGTGTGTGTGTGTGTGTGTGTGTGTGTGTGTGTGTGTGTGTGTGTAATGGAATTAGGAATCTGTGTGGGAGCACACACATGCATGCTCCCACACAGACACACACACAAACACACAGACAAAGAAACAACACACACAGACACACAAACACACACATACAGACACACACATACACAAACCACAAAGAACACATAATCAAAGACACACACACACACACACACACACACACACACACTGTCCATCCGACCCAGATGTGTGTGACTCATCACTGCCACCTGTGGCTCTGAATGCTCTGTGTTTCAGATCAAAGTCCAGCAAGTGATGTCAGTGAATAGTGAACACACACACACACACATACACACACACACACATAGCTTGTGTGTATGCACATAGCATAGCTGTTTGATCTGTCACCTTGGTTACTTTTACATGAATTCAAAATTTAGTCCTAAACCCAGTGCACTTCATGATTGACACAAACAGATTGTGTGTGTGTGTGTGTGTGTGTGTGTGTGTATGTGTGTGTGTGTGTGGGTTGGTGGGTGGGTGGGTACGTGTGTAAGAGAGAGAGTGTGAGAGAGAGAGAGAGAGAGCGAGAGAGAGAGAGAGAGGTCATAATTCACATTTATAGAGAATAAAAGAGAAAATGCAGTGGGAAAATGAACCAGCAGTGGTATTATTTTCCATTTACACACACAAACACACACACACACACTCACAGACACACAGGGTATACACAGAAACTTTAACTTCATTCATCACTATATCCATAATTATTCCCTCTGCCTGAGACGTGTCTGTGTGAAGAAACTCCTGTGGGCTTTAAAGGGCTGATGATGATATTAACTAATGAACAGAGTCATATTTAGGTATTTCATTTTGTCCTTGAATTCCTGCCAGAGTGTGTTTGAGGGTATGTACAGATCTTTATTAAAGAGTTCAGTATAACACGCAGAAATTACACATCTTTAAAGGTGTTAGACTGTTCCTTGCTATAGTTGTTCGACTAAAACAATTATTTACCAAATACTAATCATTTATCCACACCAAAGTCTAAATCTGCTCATTTTAGCTAATCTAATGTTACATGTCATTGTAATGTACTCCAACTGCCTCTAGTTGATCCCAAATTGATATAAAACACACCCCCTTTCATTCCGCACCTCCTCTAATCTCCCCACGTCTTTATCCCGCACTCTCACTGCTGCTTAGAACTCCTTATGTGTATATGATGTCATTAAAGCTTTTCTATAATGAACGATGGGGAACTGTTCTCATTAATCCCCCAGATGTCAGTGTGTGGTGTGATGGTGAATGCTCAGGTATCCCTCTTGGCTCCATCTTTGGTCCTGTCCTGTTTTTATTATATAACTGCTGATGCGCGTGTTAAGTGCTCCTGATGTTTATGTCTGTGTCCGTTCTGATGACACGGTACTGTGCTGCTCGTCTGAATAGGCACAGGGAAGCTTTAGACAGAATGTGATTTGATTTCACAATTTTTTTAATTATTATGTTTGTATGTGTGTGTGTGTGTGTTGAGATGTCTGTTAAATCTCAGACACACTGATCAATTTCTCTTAATTAATTTACCCAAATCCTGCTCTAATTCACATATCAACTCTTAAACTTCTCTACTCTGGGATTAATGTTCATTTAGACTAATTTTATTTAACATCCAGATTCCTAAAGCCCATAATTTATCAAATGTTCATATAATGCATCATAAACCTGCTTTAATTTATCCAAATCCTCTAAATTGGAATTTAAGTCGTTAATTTAACTCACCAAACTCCTCTTTTACTCACCCTCTTAATAACCCCACACTAATTTATCTGCCCCAGACTCTCATTTACCAGCTGCTCGTCTCATTGATCCTCATGGCTTATAATCCTTTAAAAAACATCATTCCATTTATGTAAACAGCCTGAAGTCACACACTGTAACATACACACTGTAACATACAAAAACCCCACCCTCTAATTTATACAACCTTGCTCTAATTTATCTATACCTCCTCCAAAACTCCCACTTTAATTACATATAAACTCTTACACTTGATGTTCTTATTCATCTCTACCACCAAAACCTCTCATTATCCTAAATTCCTTTCATTTCTATAAACCTTCCATAAAACGTCAATAAAATCGCCCAAGCCTCCATGTTATTCATTAATACAATATTCATCATCATGTATATTTAGTTTATATTTAATCAAACATGAACATTTTATTCATCTATATCACCCAAATCCTCCACATGTTACCCCACACCTTAATACCCCCACATACTGCTGCATTATTTAATTAAACACTAAAGTCCAACAGATACTCCCCAAACCTATCTTATATTCATCTATATGCTCTCTTACCCTTTTACCCCAAATCTATCTACCCCACCTTTAACATACCCCTCACCAATCTGCACACCAACACACACACATCTGTTTAAACAAATATAATGACTATAAGGAACATAAGGAATATAACGCCAGCTCTCAGCCCTGACATTCTTCATGCAGCAGGTCCTCATTATACAGCATGAAAAAATGTATGCTTTTACACACACACATGCACACACACACACACACACACACACACACTTGAGCTCCAGCCTCCCTGCACATCCTGATCTGTTGCTCGTCACGATCCACATGCATCTGTACATAAATCCACAGAGAGAATGGATGCAGTGTTACCTCCGCTCTCCTGGAGCGAGCCGAGCGTCCGAGTCAACGAGGAGAGGAAGTGGAAGCTGGAGATCCAGAACGGAGCAGAGGAGAGAGGGAATGAGGTGACGGAGGGACGGCGCATGAGTGTGTGAGAGAAGAGAGGGAGTAAAGAGGAGGAGGGAGGATGTGTGTGTGTGTGTGTGTGTGTGTGTGTGTGTGTGTGTGACAAAGAGAGAGAGAGAGAGAGAGAGAGCCTGATATATAATAGAAGAGAGACAGATTTATGGTGAGAGAGAGAGACAGACAGAGAGACAGACAGATAGGAGTTGTTTGTTCTGACTGCAGTGATCAGTGATGAGACTCTCAAATTTTTTTTCTCTCCAGTCTCTCCCCTTCTTTTTATAATAGCTGGTGTTTATAAGTATCGGCACCCCATCCTGCACCCAGCTCTGCATTCGCTCTGTGACATGCATCTGTTTCAGAGTCTGTGCACGTAGCAGCAGATTCCCACCACACACACACACACACAGCCCTTTCTTTCTTCATTACGTCACGTCAGGCAGAGAGATAGAGAGAGAGAGGGAGAGAGAGAGGGAGAGAGAGAGGGAGAGAGAGAGGGAGAGAGAGAGGAAGAGAGAGAGACAGAGGGATGAGAGAGAGAGGGAGAGGGAGAGAGAGAGAGAGGGATCTGCTCGGCCGCAGTGAGCACTCTGAATATCGCTGCTCCACACAGTACACCTCATACACCACAACAACACACAGGTGATTAGAGGATAACATTCACCAGCACGGAGATGACTGGATAGAAGTAAGAAAAAAGGAGGGATAACAGAAATATGGGAATGTACAAGTGGAGCAAAAGAAAGAGAAAAGAAGGGAATGATAATGTGAGGGATAAGGAGTAGGGAACTAAAGAAAAGAAGATAATGAATGGAGTCAGAGAAAGAAGGCAAAGCAACAAAGATGTAGAAGCAGAAAGATGAAAGAGAAAAAAGAAAAGAGGATGCAACGGGGGGAGGTGTGAATGTGAGAAAGGGACTAAGAGAATAAGAGAGAAATAGAGACAGAAAACACAGGTAAAGGAAAGGTATAAAGGGAGCAAGCAGAAGATGGAGTGAGAGAAAGGAAGAGAGGGAAAGAAGAACAGAAAGGAAGTCAGAAAAAATGGAATAATGAGAGCAAACCAAACAGGAAGAGAGAGTGAGAGAAAGGAAAATAGTGCACATAGCAGCAGATTCTCAACACACACACACACACACACACACACAGAATGAGTAATAAGAGAAATAAGGGAAGAGGACGAGGGAAGTGCAAGAGAAAGGGAAATAAAGCACCACAGCAACCAAAGGACAGAAAAACATGGAGACAGGACAGAGGGAGAAGGACGAATAAGAGAATAGATAGGGATGGACGATAGAGAGAATAAGAGAAAGGATAGAGAGACTGAGGGATAAAGAGTTAAAGGGAATGGTAAGTCGACATGCGAGACTCTGGGTGATTCCTCTAAACAAGTACACTTTAAATAATATCCTGCAGAGTTCACTTTAAAGTGTGTACTTCAACCCTACACACTCCTGCGAGCTCAGACGCCGTGACAGATTTACTGAGTGTCACAGTGGAATAAAATAATCAGACACTGATTTATTTTCCATTACTGTAGCACCTCACATTAATGTTCATTCGACAATCACAATCATCCTGAAAAATTACAAAAACATACAAAAATTAATTTCTGAAATGAACGAGGGCAGATGTGTTCTCCACATGGAAAGAGGGAAATGAGAAAGGAGGGAAGGCAAAGAGGAAGTGAAGGGAGGAGAATGAGGGAAGAAAAATAAAGGAAATGTGAGGGAAGAGAAAGCAAAGCAAGTTTGTGTGAAAAGGAAGTATGTTAATGTTACATACTTTAATACGCAAATATTAGATCAGTATTTCCATGAGGAACGTTCCTGGTGTTCAGAGTCGGGCTAAGCAGCTGCTTCAGTGGAGTTTCTGAGCTCCACATTCAGATTATTAACATCACCTGTGTCACTTGGTCAGTAGGTCAGCTGCGCATGCGTGTGGATGGTGCATAAGTTAGTATGGTCATGCTCCTGTTCCATATCACGCAAGAAACATGTGCTCAAGATCAGAATCAAATGTAACTAAGACATGCCCCTGTTTTAAACAAACTCCACCCCCACCCCACCTTGCAGGTGTAACTCTCACGGAACTTCTGAATAGATCTTCAGTCTGTCGTTCGGTCTGAGTTCTGAACACTGATGTGTGTAATTTCAGTATTAAACCTTCTTCTGAATAAGTCCACTCTGAAACAGAGCTAAAAGTGTAAAGCTGGAGGACAGGAGACAGGACATGTGTGGATAAACTTCATAAGAGTCAGTAAAGGTCACTAACTCAGGCAGGCTGCATAAACATCAGCTTATTAATATTCAAATCCACACCGTCACGTTATAATACAACATGACATAAAAGACAAAAAGGACAAACACCATGCTGAGGTTAGAATTACAGAGAAAACATGCAGACACATCTAACTGTGTGAGAATGATATTGCTGACTTACTCACTCACTCATTCACAGCTTTATATTAACACACTCGTTCTAATACATTATCATTTCTACAGTAACAGCTCATTCACAGGAACATATACAGCGGACAGTCCACATAATAAAATGAAATAAAAATTAGTTGAGATGTTAAAGTTTTCTGTAAGAAGACGTTTGTGTATCCTGTATGAAGGAGTGTCCAGTGTGAGCGCTGCGTAACAGTCAGAGGTAAAGCTGGAACATCTTCAGGACAAAGGAGTTTACACTGCACTGCGCTTTCTCACTAAACTGCTTTTGTCCTGTTATCTTGAAGAGAGAATAAAGAGAGGCTAGTGAGGGAACAACTGTCTATAGCTCCTGTAACATAAGTGACAACAGGAGATAACTCGCTTCACTGACATTAAATGTATCTATAAATGGATAAAAAGTATGACGTGTCATTTTTGGTAAGTTGCTGAGGTGTAAGACGAGTAAAACACTTTGGGGCATGTGGCTATAGGAAAATAATTGACTTCATCGTGATTATATTATCTCCACCACTCAGTATTTTGCTGAAACACACACACACACACACACACACACACACACACACGTACATGCACAGTGTTTATTACTTATTACTATTATTATTTTTGTGATGGATTTTTTAAAATTAACTTTATACTGAAACACACTGAGGAAATGTTGAAGATTTGAAATTTACACTAATGGCTGATGATGCCATAGTGGGTGATACAGCAGCCCACCAATCAACAGCCCCGTCTCACGCCCACATCGGGCTGCACTATACCGTGTGATGTACAGATTAGCAGCCGTTATTAGCTGAGATGGAGATGAAGTGTCTCACAAGCTGATGATCGATTCTGACCTTGAACACATGAAAGTGTCAGCTTTAAACTCTGCTTTCTGATGAATTCTGATCACTTCCTGTCTGAGTGGCTGTTAAACTCTGCACTTCCTCTGACAGGTTTCCGCTCTGGTCAGTCCTCTGAGGAACCTGCAGATTTCCAACAGGTACATTTATAACCACTTTGTTATAAACCGTAACAGAACCGTGATGTTCTCAGGAGAAGCGGAGATAATTAAAACTGAGAAGCAGGACGTCTCTGATCATCTGTGATTATTAATTAATCATAATAATTTACATAATACTTTCATTTAAAACATCAAATTACATAAGGGCATGTCCCAAAACAATATGACTTGTTCACTGCTTAAGGCATTTAAACAGCAGAAGAGTGGAATTAAAAGATCATTATATATTGTATAAACTATTTGTTCACATTCTCAGAGCAGGGTTGCCAGATAGGAGAGAACTGAAAGTTGTTTTAGCCAATTATAGCTGGTTTAGACAAGAGTAGTCTTTTTTTTTTTTTTAAGATTAGGTCTCTAACAGTTAGGTGAGTTCAACATTTGAATGATTCCCGCCCATGTTAATGAAGCTCTTCCCCCAAGATATAAAATCACTGACAAGAGGTTAATCCAAACACAAACAACCATTCCGGACGGGAAGTTCATTACCCCAACAGGCTTTCTCAATGACTTTAAACACATTTGCTACAATTGGTTTTTTTATTATTATTATTTATCATGTTAATTTGTACAAGTAAAGAATAAAAATTTGACTATTGCACCTTTAAAGTTAACAAAATACCCTACTTCACTTCCTACAATCAGGTGATGAAAATAAAAAATCTGATTAAATCGTATTTGATGTTCCTGACATCACTGCTATCAAACTGCAAGGCTGCCAGATTGTTGCCATGTTTAAACCGGTTTAATGTGTTACAGCATGAGATAATTAACATTAGCCAAATTATTCTTTATTCCTGATCAATCTGGCAACCCGGACATGGTTGCAGTACAACAGTGCCACCAGCTGGAGAATTAAGGAACTGCAGTAACCTGCTTTGGAGCACTTTTCAGCACTTTTTAGAACCCCCAACGACCCCCCATCCCTCCCCCCCCCCCCAATTCAAAATGCAAAAAACATTAAGAAAAAATCATCACAAACACCTCGGCCGTATCAGTCCACTATGGGCGTGTCCCAATAAGGTCTCATAAGGTTCCCACTGTAGAACCTTACAGCAGAAACGGCTCCAAGTATCTAAGATTGATGAACTAAAGACCACAGAAACACATCACACCCTGTTTCTGCTTTACAGAGAGATTCAGTCATAAGACTGCTAACATCATCAGTGGAGGAGGGGCTTAAGAAGAAGAAGAACTAGAAAAATGACAAGAAGAAGAAGAAGAAGAAGAGGAGGAGGAGGAGAATCCTGGCAGATAGTCAATTTTGCAGCAAATGAAATATGAGTTAATTTGTGCAATGCTGTAGGGAAACACCATTTCTCTCACTCTCTCTCTCTATCTCTCTCTCTGTCTGTCTGTCTCTCTCTCTCACTGCCTCTCTCTCTCTCTCTCTCTCTCTCTCTCTCTGTCTCTCTCGCTCTCTGTCTCTCTCTCTCAGTGTCTGTCTGTCTCTCTCTCTCTCTATCCCTGTGACTGTCTCGCCTCATGAGCAGTATTCTTGGGATTAACTCTGGACTGTGACCAGGATAAAGCTCTTACTGAAAGAATATAGAATAATTATAGGAGTATTAAACTTTCAGTTCTGTGCAAAAGTCTTGAGCCGCCCTATTTTTTTAGAACAAATTTTTCGTTATAGATATTTATTTTATGAATTCTGCACTATTGCGCCATTCCAAAAACATTTTAGATTTCCTACCATTACTTTTCAAAAAAATAATTTGTATTTGAAAAAATGTTTGCATGTCAGTAAAGAAAGCAACGTATTACGTAAGAGAGCACATTTCAGACAAAAAAATCATACTGAAGGCTCCTGGGTACTGCCGCAAAAAGAAGAAGCGAGTGTGACTGTAGAAGTCTCCAGAACAGCTGTGGCAGAGTCTCCAACATGCTCAGTAACACTTACAGCTCATTTCCTTATAAAACTGCACACACTGTACCTGGGACTACTGTTTAAGCAAAAAAGCGTCACACTGAATAATGACTTTGTTTATTTTATTACTGATTACTGTGTGTTGTAGGATTTTTAGTAGAAAGATTTAATTTTATTACTTTTGACATCATCTTTGCTTTACTAAATAAACAGGGTGGTTCAGGACTTTTGCATGGTAAAGTATTTCTAGACATATTAATTCTATTAATTCTATTCATATTATTCTTCGTAATAAATGTTTGACAATAAAATAAAACAAACAGTTGAAATGTGAGTTTTTTTCTCTCATTCATTCAAGATCTTATTTTGCAGGTCACCCCTTCATCCTCACTTTTCTCCTCCTCCTGTCTTTCTTTATCTTTCACTCTCCCTGTTGTCATTTCCCTTTTCTCTCCTCTTTTTATACCTTTTTATACTTTTTTGCTCTTTCACGCCTTCTTCATTATCCTTCTCTCTCTCTCTCTCTCTCTCTCTCTCTCTCTCTCTCTCTCTCTCTCTCTTTCTCTCTCTCCATCACGGACTATGGTACTCAGGTTTCTATGGTAACAGAGCACAGAAGCTAGGCAGGTCATGTGCCAAGACTGAATGCCTACACACACACACACATACACACACTAGAAAAGACCCTGTTTGTCTGTAACATAACAGCACCACACACTGTTTATAATTTATCACCTCTTAATGATGTTCCATTAGAGGCTGTGTGTTAGAGTACAAAAAGAGAATACTAGGTGTGTTATATATATATAGTAAGAGGCGGGCTCTGAATAGGCATGGCTTTACAGGTATAGATGAGGAATGTGAGTGTGTGTTTGAGAAACAAAAAGGAAAAAAGGACTCATTTACATTTGTAGACACACATGAATTCTGTTAGGCATCTAACTAGCAGTGAGATAATCTGCCTGGTCATTACTGCAGTACAGTGAATTTAATAATGAACTACAGCTCAGTGTGTTTTACATTTTAATTCTCCACTAAAAGAAATGCATTAAAGAAGCGAATGATGCTCTCTGGTTCACTAGTACTCTAGAATGTAGTGCACACTTTTACTAGGGTACTTTTTAGGACCATAAAATTGATTTGTGGTGTAACCACAATTCGGGTTTAATTCTGTTACCACATTACCACATAACAACAGCAATCTGCACTTGTATTAAAAGCTCTTAGTGTTTACAGTCATCACACACACACACACACACACACACACACACACACACACACGACTTTGAGATAATGAAAAGCCGAGTCTCAGGGCAACCATCGCTGACCACGAGCTATAAAGCACACCATTACTCTAACAGTGTTGTGTTCAATACAGCGCAGTGAGCAGAGAACAATTACTCCAACAAACCGATAATTATACACACGACGCTGACAGGAGCTGCTTTACGACCGATCATTATGACTTTACAGCCATATGAGACCTGCTCAGTGCTCTACACATCAGTGCTCTAAATAAAACAGAGCCCTAAATGTTCCCTAAAGACATTGTGTTTCTTTTTTACCTACAACACAATTGAACACCTTTCATTACACTCACTGAGAAATAAAACACGACAATCATCTGAGTCTAGGAGCGAAAAACCATCAATATTGTAAACACAGTGCTGTGGTTTGGGACACACCTGCGGTGAAATGATGGTGGTGTTTGTGTGGCATATATATGGTAGTAATCAAGTCAATTATTTCCATGAGGAAAGTTCCTGGTCTTCAGAGTCGAGTTACACTGCTGTTTCTGAGCTCCACATTCAGATTATTGCCATCTCTCCATTCTTCTTGGGTAGAAGTGGCTGAGACATCTTTACACAAAAAAGTCACATTTAAACCTAATGAATTGTAAATATTAGATTAATCACTGGTTTAAATTAACAAAATGGATTCCACACTTATTATTCAGCAGCACGAAGAATAGCACTTCTTCCAGCACATCCTATTTTTTTGTATTTAGTTTTTTTGTATCTGGCCCTCAAGCGAAATTAATGAAGACACGAGATACTAAATTGTGGTCCTGAAATCGTAATGTTCTGTGCAGGATGTAGGAGAATTTATCACGCTTTTAATTCACTATTTTAATTTGAATTGTGTGCTTAAGTTTAACATCAGAATCAAGCATAACTGAGACACCTCTTTTAGACAAACTCCACCCCATATGCGTAACCCTCAGTTAATGTCCGAAAAGTCTGTAGTTATGTCTGAGGTCTGAATACCGATGTGTGTAATTTCAGTATTAAATCCTCACTGCGTGATTAACTCTACTCTGAATCCAGGCTGGAGTGAGCAGTGTGTGTGTGTGTTCTAGGGCAGATATTATTGCATGAAGCTTTCATTTTGACTGTACAGGTAAACATGAGGGAATTTTATATGACTAATACATAAGATAATTTTTGCAGTTACACACACCTTTCATTAAAAAAATCCACATAATTTATTGACATTTTTTGAAAACACTGTCTCTGTACAAAGTAAAACACAGACTACCGTAATGTACATTATACTCAAAACATACCTGTGTGTGTTCCTGTGTAATATTTGTCTGTAGACAGTGTGTTCACACACTCTCTCTCCTGTAAGTGCTTCCTGTTAGGAGTGTGAGTATGAAACACTTCAGCAGACTATAATAAATGTAAATATGATGAAGAAGAAGGAGTCAGGACCACCACTGAGTTTAAGAGCATTTTCACACTCAGTCTGAATAATCCAGGCTCGATAAATCCTTGTTTTGAGGTCTCTTCTTGTTCTTCTAGAGTACATGAAGAGGATCTCCCAGCAGAACCGGAGATGAATGTGAGATTGTGTGGATAAATTATTAATGAGATTACGAGCCTGAGATGCTCTGAAGTCTAACACACCTTCCTGGAAGAGCTTCTTATTAAATCAATGTTTAGGTGTGAATAAACAACATGTTCAGGTGTGAATAAACACCAAGGACATGGGGACACTGTGGCACATGGATATAGTTACATAGGGACACAGTGACACAGTTACAGATATATACAGTTACACAGTGACATTGTGACAACATGACAAAGTTACACAGTGACACTTACACAGTGACAGTTACATAGTGACACAATGACACATGGTGCATGTCCTCAGTGTGTATGAGTGTGAGATTCCCTCCAGGGGAATCCTGGGAATTGAAGTGTTTTCATGATCATGGACACCAGCTTGTCAGAGGGTATAGGAAACAGTTACACAGTGACATTGTGGCACCATGACATAGTTACACAATGACACAGTGAAACCTTTGAACAGTTACACAGTGACATTGTGACACCATGACAGAGTGAAACCTTGAGACAATTACACAGTTACACACACCGTTACAGTTACACAGTTAAACTGACAGTGACACAGTGAAACTTTGAAACAGTTACACAGTGACAATTACACAGTAACAGTTAGACAGTGACACGGTTACACAGTGACAGTGACACAGTTACACAGTGACACAGTGAAACCTTGAAACAGTGACACAGTTACACAGTGACAGTGATACAGTGACAGTTACACAGTGACATGGTTACACAGTGACAGTGACACAGTGACATAGTAACAGTGACAGTTACACAGTGACACCTTGAAACAATTACACAATGACAGTGACACAGTGACACAAGGTGCATGTCCTCAGTGTGTATGAGTGTGTAAGATTCCCTCCAGGGGAATTCTGGGAATTGAAGAGTTTTCATGATCGTGGACACCAGCTTGTCAGAGGGTACAGGAAACAGTGCAGTGTTTTAAACCTGGGAAAATCCAAAGGCACAATAAAACCAGTAACAAAACTGATCATTTGAATTGTATTGGATCATATCACTGGATTGATATCTCATTATATTGTCTGATTATATCATAAGATTACAATCTGATAATTCTCTGATCTGATTGTATCCTGTTATTATAGTCTGATTATGTTCTCCTATAGTCTGATTACAGCCAGAGTACACATATACGTACACTATGTGTATATACTGTATCTGATTCAATCATAAATTTTGATTATTCTGTTTATATTTGATGCCATAGAGTTTTTGATAGTCTGATTAGCCTGTGATTACAGCCTTAAGATATAATCAGATCATGTCAATTGATTATAATCATATATGACACAATCAGACTGTGATTATCATCATATGCTATCATCAAGCAACTTAAAATGATCTGATAATCTAATTATACTTCCCTATAGTCTGATTACTCAGCCTAAAGAGCTGAATGTTACCTTGATGGATCCTCCTCTGTAATAAAAACCTCCCTTCAGTCCCACACTGTTCATTTTATTCTCAAACAGGCCATAACTCAGAGTAACGTACACACACACACACACACACACACACACAAAACATCCAGACCGATCCAGACTGGGTTTACCCACGTACACATCCCTGTCCAATGAAAATTCAGAGAATTCAGAGAAAAAGCAGCGCACCTGGTAGCGCACCTGATTCAGGTAGTTATCATCATCGACATGGCACAGCCACCTGTGTTACAGACAGAAAAGTGACACACACATGCACACACACACACACACACACACACACACACACACACACACACACCATCATCATCATCCACTAATGCTAAATAATGTTTAAACATTCAAAAACACTGAGGTCTGATAAAATTTGATGAAACCTTAAGCATCTCTGACATTTTAGGAAAAACATAAAGTATGAATAAAATCTAGCATTTGGGAGATAGAAGAAATGTTCTGCATCAGTGTTAGCTTAACAGCTACATCCCTAATGCTAACCAGACTCTGGTGCTGAAGGTGGCTCCTTCAGTTACCTGGAGTAACACTCTCACTGCTTATCAGAGGCCATGAAGTGATCGTACTCAGCAGCCATCTTACAGGAGAGAGCTTCACGAGTGTGTTCAGGTGAACAACTTGTGGCTATGATGTTGAACCCTGTATACACACACACACACACACACACACACACACACACACACACGAGGTCTTCTACCGTGACCGGCGCGCAAGGAGAGCATAAATTCCGGCTCAAGAACGTGTTCATCGCGAAAGAGCACGAGTGTAACTTCTGAACATTACTGAGGATTGTCTTTTCTAAATCCAGTGAGAGCCATATCATACAGCAGGACATGGGCAGTCTGCAGATTATCCACATCAGAGATGATGATGTCTAAATAGTAGATACATGACACTAGCACAGGAAGGTGAGTTAGTCTTAGCCTGCTATAATTTATTTATATTTAAACATACAGTTAAATTAAACACACATTTTTATTAGTGTTAATGATGTTTTATTAGCATTAGGAGACAGTGGGTGTGGCAAATCGGCATAGAAACTGGCCAGAGTAAATCTTGGTCCTTTTACAGGATTTTAACAAATTATGCAAACAGTGTATTGACACGGACTGTGTGTGTGTGTGTGTGTGTGTGTATGTGGCACATTGACCATGTTTTTAGGAACAGATGACCTGCTGCTGCATTTGAAAAAATATCAGTAGTACATTCACAGACAGTAATCTTGATTGCTGAAGTTGCCTTGGCTTTGAGGGTTGAAACACGCCAACCTACATGACAACAACAATATGAACCTTCTTTCATATTTAGACCAGTAGTGCATTATAAAAACATTACCTCAGTCTCAGATAAAGTCATCTGCATCACCATTTGTCATTTCTGTACTGTTCTGTAACCACATACACACTACTGTACATGAGCTCTAGATATTTCAAAACATTTCAAAACACATAAAACATTTCAAATCAAAACATTTTCCTGAAAATAATGAAATAAAAACCTTTGAACATTTTGTCACTTAGAATTCAGATCACCAGTAGCAGAACTTACACATTTTAAGGATAATACAGAAAGTGCAGTATAGCAAGTAAAGTTTTCAATATCAGTGTTTATTTAACTGTGTTATAATTTACACATGTTATGCAAATTGTTCCTGTTATTTCCTTCTGAAAAAAAACTCTCCAGCACCAGTAGAACAACAAGAACAACAACAACAACAGCAATAACAACAATAAAGCAACAAGTAGACAGCAGCTCGCTGGTTCAGGAACCTGAATAAAGTGATTTTGAGAAGAGGCTGGTGAGAGTTATAGCTGCTATAACATAAGGTGGAACAGGAACTAACTCATCTCTCTGATGTCCTACAACATTACATCTCACTGTAAACTGTTAAAATGTGTGACATGTCATTCATTAATAAATTAAACATTATAAATTTTGATACATTGCTTTATGTTGATATACAAACCACACACTCCAGACTGTGCTCTGATACAAGAGAGGTGTTCTGTATAATGTGGATTACTTTCATATAAGCCCATGGTCTGTTGTGTGTTATTCCTTTCAATGTATATATGTAACACATACAGAGTTCACAGCATTCATTATAACTAGAATAGGATAAGAAGACCAACTTTCTGTCATAAATACATTTTCTTAACAACATTATACCACCCCACAACTCATTATGCTTGTACAACAGCACATCTCATCATGTTTTATTCATTATTTCTGTCAACATAGGAAACACACACACACACATACACACACACAAACGCACTCACTCACACACACACACACTCACACACACACACACACACACACAGTCCGTGTAAATACACTGTTTGCATAATTTGTTAAAATCCTATAAAATTACTAAGAATTACTCCGCCCAGTTTCCATGCTGATTTACCACACCCACTGTCTCCCTTGGCTGCAGCTTTGTCATTCCTTTATAAGACATGCGTGTGTGAGTGAATGTGTGAGTGCAGTGTGTGCATGCTTGTGTGAGTCTGTTTCTGATCACAACATGGCTCAGCAGGAGTTCCAGAAGCTCGGAGACAAACTCCTGTCCTACAGAGGCTACGTTTTTCCTGAATTCAGAATGTGGAATCTCACGCCACAGTACATGGACAGTCTGGAGACGTTCCAGATCAGAGACGATGATGTGTTTGTTGTTACATTTCCTAAATCTGGTGAGAGACACAGCCATTTTTCTCACACAAACACAAACACACACGCACACTCACACACACACACACACACTCACACACACACTTTAAACTGTTTATATAGAGAGGTGAAAAAGTAGAGTGAGAGAAATTGATATAACAATAACATTAAAGTTAAACTTCAGTGTTTTTTACTAATTCTGATCAATATCCACTGTGTGATTACTGAAGAGAAGAATTTAACCCTGTTTATAACAAAACTCATTTAGTAGTGTATGTCTAAGGGCAGCTGTTCAACTTTGTAATAAAATAAGTATTAAAAAGTAAGTATAAGTATTAAAAATAATCACATGTAAATGTGCAGCTGCTCAGCAGGAGCATTCTTGGTGTTCAGATGAAACAGACTTCCCAAAGCTGTTCTTTTGGACTTATCAGAAACCTCCAGCTTTAAAACACTGCAATAAAATATAATTCTGGATACTTCACCAAGGATTTTGTAACATTAAAGTAAATTTTATGTATGCACTTTGTTTATGCGTATATAGTTTTTATTAATTAACAGTGAATGTGTGTAGTAGTTTGGCATTTTAGATTTTTCTGTTGTATATCCCATGTACACAAGATTTCACATTGTTACCCAGACATGAAGAGATACTGCACTGTAAGGAAACGCTCACATTTGTATGGCCGCACCACACTAACTGTCTCTGCCTCAGTTTTACACAGAAGTGTCGAAGTGTCTGTTTTAATGAGAATAATGTGACTTTAGCCCTGCACCTGTCTCTCAGGTACTGTTTGGACTCGGCATATCATGACTCTGCTGTATGAAGATGAGTTTCTGCCATCTGTGGATCAGATATTATATGATCTCATGCCATGGCTGGAGTTTCCCCAGAAGGGGCAGGACTATACCACTCGCCGCTCCCCCCGGCTCTTCTGCTCTCACCTCCCCGAGCCCCTGATGCCCCGTGGACTGCAGGACAAGGGAAAGGTGGGAATCTTTATTCAATCCTTATCATCATTCATGACGCATGCAACCCGTCACCACTTCTAATCTACTTACTTTCTCCTATGAACATTTTAGTGTTGTGTTAGCACAGTACACTAATAAACATGACCATTCATTACAGTTATTTTTATTTTTTAGATCATCTACGTGACCAGGAACCCCAAAGACATCATGGTGTCCTACTTCCACTTCACTCACTTCCTGAAGGTTTTAGAGCGTTCAGAGACGTACGACGAGATGATGGAGAAATTCTTCAGTGGGCGGAGTCAGTGCTCTTCATACTCAACACACACACACACACACACACACACACACACACACACACACACACACACGCACACACACTGGTTTGTATTCAGAGTTGATGACTATTTCCGTGAGGAAAGTTCCTGGTGTTCAGAGACGAGTTACGCAACTGCTCCAGTGGTGTTTCTGAGCTCCACATTCAGATTATCACCTGTGTGTAGCTTACACCTCTGAGTTTGCCAGAGTATGTTTGAGTACCTGTGTCTGAGACAGGGTTTTGCATAGCTTCTAGACCATATATAACTGCATCAATAGTCCTCCTTATAATTATCACATTAATCATTGCAGCATTTACTTTAATTTAATAGCATGACTTCCACACTAATTACTCAGTAGCACACAAAATAACGCCTGATCCAGCATGTCTTAAAAAAAAGATTCCTGACCATTTAGCCTGAAAGTTCACTTCACTTTACAAATAAACTATACACCAATCATTATTATAACATCATTATAGCAAGCAGCTATAAGCAAGCTTCTGCTTGTTTAACTGTGCTTATCTGTGCTCTGACACCAGCTTCCTAACAAGCTGGATATGCAAAGAAAACAATTTCACTGTGCTGTAAGATATATTAGGCAAATAAAGTCTTCTTCCTGTAGTATTATGAAGCCTCTTAACTGTGTCACTGTCTCACATGTTAGTTTTTGTGTTTTGACGTGTTTCAGGACCTGAGAGGTGCCGTGGTGCAGATTTCTGAGTTTTTGGAGAAGAATGTGTGGGATGATGTCATCGACAGCATGATGGAGAAATCGAGCTTCAAGTCCATGAAGAAAGACCCCAAAATCTCCATCCCTGAGATTATTGTAGATCCTGAAAATGGCACCTTCCTCCTCAAGGGTATGAAGGAGTGAGCAGTGGCTCGTCTGAGATTCAGATCATATTTATATATATTAACAATCTTTCGCTTCTCATCTTACTCCCAAACACAAACACAACTCTCACTAACCTTTATACATTTTCGTAGAGATTAAAGTTAGAGATGACATTGCTGTGATTGAGTGCAGGGTGGTCATGGGTATGCTGTGTTAGAGAGATGTTTGATCTTTATTACAACATCACCGCTGTGACTCATCTCTGCTGCGCTCGGTCTTGTACTTCCTCAGCTCATATAGAGAGCTCTTCATCTGCCAGGTTCCCATCAGAGACATTTACGTATTTAGGCAGAAAGAAGAGTTTTGCATGTGTTTTGCAACTTCAGCAGGTATGCCTTGTTGTTCACGGAACGTCTTCTCCCAGAGGGCACAAAGAGTGGTTAGCTCAGCTGTGGAGTGCTGCTCAGTCACACGAGAAAATCCTGTTTTTAATTCCTATATTCACCTTGACTATCAGGTACATGCTAACTCTGTGAGGAACTCGAGATAGCTGCTTCCAGACATTTATATTACATGTATATTTACTGGTACTGGTTCACTAGGCTGAGGATCCCATCAGTCTAAAGACTCTGTTGTCAGGTAATACCAGATGTTCAGGTGGACACAAAGCCTCCAAAATGGGTCTAATATGAAGCATGTCATGTATGAGTGTGTAATCATTTCCTCCACAGTTCTTGAATTTGCCCTCCAACAGAAACCATAAAGACATCCATCATGGTGTCAGAATGCAGTGCTAAAGCGGAATGATGCATACAGCAGGGGTCACTATTTATCTGAATCCTCACCTTAAGCTTTACCAATGTGCAAGATTCTTCCTATAACTCTTGCTCCAGAAAGCATTTCTTTTAGGATCAAGCCTTTCCTCCAATTTCTTATTTTGATAGACACATAACACTAGAGCAGGAAAGTGAATGAGTCTCACCTCACATTTATTTATTTATATTCAAACACACATTATTTATCTCTTGCTAGCATCATTAACCTTACTCTTGAGCACCTTAGCATTTTGACAAAATTGTATGAAATTGGATTAAAAAATGTGTCCTTATTAACAAGTTCCAATTAACCCTTAGTCCTAATTTAATTTGTATCACATGTTCCTTATTTCTCACTTACCAAATTTGGCCATAGCTTCCTGTAGTTGTCTCTTTTCATTCCTTTTTAATCCCTGTAGCTCCTGCCTTCTCACAGCAGGGTGATGTTTATTATCTGCAGTACTGAGCTGTGACTTTACAATATTATACATACTTCAGTCCTGAACCTG